>JAWZYV010011941.1:600000-883737 GCA_038373885.1 Cheiracanthium punctorium
ACGCTATTTTTTAAGAGTGTTCTTGTCATCTTTACATTACATCATAAAAATCGTACACCAAATTAATATAACTTTTCAAAATATATATATATAATGAGGAAAATATTTTGAGATCATCCTATATGTCACATACTGAATATTAATCGTACTGAGAATTTTTATAAAATTATAATTTAATTTTCAAACTCATCTTACCAAAACATAACAAGATTATTCATTTTATTCATAAAAATATCGCAGCTGGAAGTAAGTACCTAAAATTACAATCTAAAGTAACGGTATTTTTAAGTACAAGTATTTTCTCCCCCAGACAACAACCCCTGAAATGCCAACTTTAATTAACCACTCTAATTTAAACTTTATACCGAACATAATTTAAGAATGTAAGGACAACTTTAGATTAGAGTACTCCTGCTTAAAGTAGTGAAATGCGAAATGAAACTAACTTTCTCTGTTATACTTTAGTTTTAATAATAAACTTATTTAATATAGAGAAGCGTGCGCTATGATGCGTTGTAACTGTAGTTTCCTTCTAAATGACATCTTTGTCATCATTTTTCTGGTATCTTTCAGCTTTGATTCTTTTTATGACTGGACACCAAGAAAAATAGTCTCTAGCATTAGAGAAAAGAATCACGGTCGATTACTAGCCCGAAGTAAACGATTTAGAGGACAGTTTTCCGCCATTTTTACATTTGCATCGATTTTTGTGGGGGGAAATATTTGTGCAACGAAACTTATAAGTATAAACTACTATTACTAAAATCTCCTCTCGTGTCTTTTTGCGTATGTAAAAATAATAAAAATGTACTTATCTAAAAGATCAATATAGATAGAGGAAGTTCATTGCGATTTTTTCTGCTTTGAATACTAGCGCCACTCATATATATAGCCGAAAATATTCTTTTAAAGACAGTGAACTTTTCATTATATCAAAAATTTAGAGCGTGAAAGAAAATATATGCTGCGCATAAAACACGAGACTAAAGTTTTCGGAGTATCGACGAGTGTTTGCAAAGTGAAGCAAAAGCATCGAATCCTCAAGATAAGCATTTTGAATATGTTGTGGGACTTTGAATTTTCGACTTGCTTTTTTTAATCCTATCTCATTGCGTACTTGAGAGTTGTGAGACCCAATGCCGCAATGGCGCTTGTCGTCGAGTTTAGCATTATTTGAATTATTCCTTCGTTCGGGATGTTGACAACTATGTGTCAGTTTTAGAATGTACATAACTCCTCTAAATTAAAATATGATTGAATGCGAGAAAATATTGTCAAAAGCTCCGTGACTAGCCTGACTTCCCCAAAGAGCCTTTTCGCATTTTCATAAAAACTACAAAAAAAGCGCTTCGAATACCCTTCGAAAAAACGATATGCAACAACCGCAACGATGTCTGCACTCAAGCATAAATAAATGAGGTCGTCCAGTCAAAAAATTGCTTAAAACTCTATTCAGATGAAGATGAGGACTTTTGACATATATTAAACCGTTTGCGTTCGATGCCGCCGTGGAAGTCAGAGCTAGGGATGAATGCGAGACTATTTGTTGCGAGACGAGACAGAGATTTACAGCTTTTTTTGTGAGACGACACTAGGGAGGGACGTCTCGCAAAATAAGCCTAAAAGCTTTGTCTCGTCTCGCAAAAATCCCTATATCGTAATGTTAAAAATGTGTGTCTCGTCTCGCAAAAAAAGCTGTAAATCTCTGTCTCGTCTCGCAAATAACTCGTCTAGCGTCCGTCCCTAGACGAGACACACATTTTTAACATTACGATATAGGGATTTTGCCAGACGAGACAAAGCTTTTAGGCTGTTTTGCGAGACGCGAGACGCCTACTTTCCGTCTCGCATCCATCCCTAGTCAGGCCCACGTCCAGCACAGCGAACGAGGCTAGCGAAATATCCATAATTTATCCATTGAATATCCATATATATTGACTGTAAATCCTGTAAGGTAAGGAAAAAGAAACTGCGAGGTGCTAAATTGACTCCGGCCTGCTGGTACTCCCAAAAATGAAATCTACCGACCACAAAGAGTTAAAAGCAATGCCTTATTAGTTGAACGACAAAAACTTCGTTGCATGCATCAAATACGAGAGTGAAGTGAAATTGAAGCACCCCAATGCACCATGAACCATTTTGTGTTTCCTGGAACTAAATAGAGTGAAAAAGAAATAAAAATTCAACAAGTCGGCTTTTTATTTTATTTATTTACATTTTTCGGCGATTTTCGGTAATGAGCCCACCTTAAACTGGAAAGTCTGACTGTGACAGCACTTTTTTCATATTTAATGGTTCTAACTTGTTCATTTTTTGTCCTGTCCGTTTACAATGAATATCAAACATGTTTCTCTCTTCAGACGTTTATCACGATGTAGCTACCCAGCAAACACACACAGGTTCTCTGAACGTCTATTAACGTTCAGAAGACGTTTTCTGAACGTTGGTAGACGTTCAGAGAACCTGTGTGTGTTTGCTTGGTAGATTGAGCAAACTTCCTGAAACGAAAGTTATGGACGAAAGTCAAAATTAGACAACACTGACATAATTCCCCTAAATAAAAATTAAATAGCAAAACTTACTAAATAATAAATTCAGATAGCTACTGTTGAACTATGGTACACGTTAGATAATTCTGGGTTCAAAAAATGAAAAACCATGTGGGAGATCAAAAATCAGTATTTCAAAGGAAATAATAATGGAAAAAACAGGTACCTTGAGGGTAGGGGAGAGTTCTCCAAATTGGGGCGCTGATATATTTCGGCCGGCTAAAAAAAGTAAAAATATAAATAAATAAATAAAACTTGAAAAAAAAACCACCTCGCTTTTTTAAATAAGTTTAGACTATCACAACACGAGGTTTTTAGTTAAAAAATAAATAGGATTAGGTAGAAAAATAGGAACATTCTCGTCTTGGAAACCCGATTAATGCTGTTGCTGTTGTTGTGTGTGATTAAGGCAAACCTGCCTAAGAGGAAGAATGCTTTGGTAGGAGGACTTTCTAAGGGGTTCTAACGCGTACTCACGTTACATCTGGAGAAAACCTACCAAAACTCCAGACCGTTAGATCGATGACCGCACGTTGGAACCCGAACCCGGGACCTTCACACTTCGGCCGTCTACCATTTTCAGTGATATAACCACTGTGCCGTGGTGAGGCGAGAACCGATTAAATAAAACGCGTTATTCGTGTAAAATAATATTGGCTACCCGGGTTGTAGAGTGGCTATAAAAGCATTCAATTATACCATGGATCCGGGTTCGATTCCCGTCGTGGGTTTGGGTGTTATTTCGTCCATCCCTTTATCGGAGGCAACGACGGTCCACCTATTTATTGTCCCCATAATAAAGTGATCGTGATTCCGGCCTTAGTAGTGGTGCTTATAAACGGCAAAAAAAACCACTTGTTTGGTGGAAGAAAGATAATTTTAAATTAGAAAATAAGAATACAGGTGTCCACTCTTGTTTTAAGCAGGCAATAGCTTCCTGCTGCAAAATAATTAATTACAAAAGTCACGTATGAAACTTACATCGCCTTTTCTACTTAAAACCAGCTTTATGTACATTATTTGTTACACGGAATCCACCCTTCAGTGTCTCTTAAATTTGCATACAGGTCATTACGAAAGATGCAGACATCATTACTCTCCTGCTCCTAATCAGATGACGTCATTAATTCTCTCATTTTCTTTTATTAGCTTTTTTTTTTATCTTCAGTAGGAATAGAATTGATAATTTTTTAAATAGGAGGGGGAAAATTCTCTGCTTCAGGAAATACATACCTATTAAAGTAATATATCCCTGTTTCTTTAATACTTTTCACTATATTTTGCATAATAGTTGCTCTTAAAAAGGAACTTCAAAAACTTTTCCTACAGAGTATATAGTAACTCAGCTTCCAGTCTTTAAGCATTGTCTCCTGTACAGAAAAGGTACTGAACAGTTCCATAAAAGACTCATGGAGTAGCTGCAATCGATGTTTCTTCAAATATTCGTCATAAAATTGTAGCATTGTAAGATACTGCAATAATGTTCCATGGTATTCAAAAGGCGTCGACCCCGTTTTAGCCGACCGCCAATTTCCCTCATTTGAACCACCGATGACATATTTTTTAAAAAGGGCACCTCTATGGACAGGCCTTGTAGATTTAGTATAATTGAACGGGAATAAACGAGAAAGGATTATCGAGAAATCTATTAAAATGTATCATTAATCTCGAAGAATCAATGCTATATAGCCAAAATGCGAATTTTCTAGGATAACGTAAGTGTCGAATACAGTCAAAAGTGCAACTAAGATGGAAAAACTAAAAACTTACTAAAAAAAAATGTCAGCAACTACAACTTCATTTAGTATGGTGCATAGACAATAAGAAATGATAAATGTATTGTAAACGAATCCCAGTTACAAAAATGTGCTCCTTACTCTATTGAAGTGATGCTCAAAATTTGAGGATTTTATCCTTAAACTGTCAGGGATATGATAATAAGTGTATGCTGACTTAAATCACTTTAGGCTCATGAAGGCAAAAAAGGGGGGTATTTTAGAGGCCGTACACAAAATAGGAAAGGGAACAATGATTACAGTTAGCTATAAACGTTTACAAGCAAAATTAGGTATAACTCCTCACCAACTTAAGCACATCTGAAACATTTTATGATAAAAGTGTGAAAGTTTGTACATCATTGAACTTTCTCCTCTCATCCGGGCCATCGTGATTCAACCGGACCTGCTTATGCACTCCGAAAGAAGACTACGGACGTTTCCTCATTGGTTAGATAGGACCGTTAGATGACGTATCTAAGTGCTGGAACCAATAAGTGAGCATCCGTAGGCCTCTTTGGATGACTCATCGAAGTGCACAAGCAGGCCCGGTAGAATCACGGTGGTCCCGTCTCTCCTTGCCTCTTTAATCCATTTGTGGTTGGTAGTGGTTGTGTGTGATTATGGCAGCGCTACACTAGGGCAATCTGCCAGGGGAGTGCCTTGGTAGGAGGACTTTCTAAGGGGTTCTAACGCGTATTCAAGTTACATCTGGAGAAAACCTACCAAAACTCCAGATCGTTAGATCGACAGCCGCATGATGGGACCCGAACTCCCCCAAAACCATTTGTGCCTTGTGTTCCATTTTTGGAGAGCTTAAATGTTAGCATTTCATCTGTCAGTCGTAAAAATTTATGAACATTATTCAGTTTTCCAATCCTTAATTCACGAGTATCAAATCTAAACTTACAAAATACCTTAAAATGACCAAATGAACTGTAAATTCTTTACTTCAGATATCGCTCCTTTGCTGCAACAACGTCATAATTCAAAAATCGTGACTTTTGAATAAACATAAAAGAGATAATTGTAATGATGCAGATTTTTAGCAAGTAAAATATTATTTACTGAACTTTTAAAATTGACGCGCTGGCGACCGTTTGAGCCTTTTTGAACGCTTTACACTCCCTCAATTTCACGGAGGATCGAATGCGTTATCTCAAAGAGCATGATGGCGACCGTTGAGTCTTTTTGAACGCTTTACACTCCTTCAGTTTCACGGAGGATCGAATGCGTTATCTCAAAGAGCATGATGGCGACCGTTGAGTCTTTTTGAACGCTTTACACTCCCTCAATTTCACGGAGGATCGAATGCGTTATCTCAAAAAGCATGATGGCGACCGTTGAGTCTTTTTGGACGCTTTACACTCCCTCAGTTTCACGGAGGATCGAATGCGTTATCTCAAAAAGCATGATTTTCGAGTTATGACGGTGTTGCAGCAAATGAGCGATATGTATTTTACAAAAGAAATTGTCACTTGTTCAAGCAGTCGGTGCCAGAAGTTTATACATGACTGCTGGAATCGGTAAAAATTGGAGAAATCCATACAAACAGTCCCGGCACAAATAGCTTTTAAAAAATGGTCAAACATAAAATACATACTACTTAGATGGTATATAATAGACTTCAAAATCTTAATAGGTTATATATATTATGTGACAAGAAAGTAATACTTTATAATTGCAAAATATAAATTGTAAAGGTACTTGATTCCACTGCAGTAGTTGTTTATGATACGGTATATTGATTTGTTATGAAACATGAAGAAAAATAAGTAAATTTATTTAATCTATCCTTTTATCATATAGATTCATACTTAAACTATTATTATGCGATACAGATATTAGAACATGTAAAGAGTGAACTGAATTATTATTACTTATATTTTTGCTCAGGTCTATATCAGAAGGATAAATAAGAGGCAAAATGTCGTTAAAATTCTTGTTGGTACTTATGATAATATAATATTATCAATATACCATTTTATATTAATATTAGTAATTATATCTCTTCTTAATAACATAAGTATAGATCAACAAGATGGCCTGAGTCTGGCAGTGTTTGTGGTATGCAATACGTTTGTAGATGTAGTTTATTGTTAGTTAAGATTTAGTTATTATACAAAATAAACTTACTCAGACTTTTAAAGTAGTCTACTTAGTCTAAATCTATTAATGATGCCAACATATTATTGTTAGCCTTTAATTTAAATTAATTAATTAATTAAAATATATCGTTAAAAGTAATAAAATCATAAGTATATATAATTAACTAATATGTGAAGGTTGATTATATTATTACGAAGTTCATAATTATTATTGATAATACTGAGTTATTATTTTTTATTAATCTTTTATCAAGAGCAGATAAAATTTTTGATAATGTTTTGCTTGAAACTTTCATATAAATGTTAGAACTTATTGTAACGGTTCTAAATTTCACTGGAAAATTATGAAAATTTATGAATGAAGACTTGGTATGGATAGTTAAGATTAGTGTGATAGTGATTACGAAACTAATAAAAATCAAGGCCCTTTCTTTAAAAAATTAGTCGTTAGTGGGGATGTAGAAAATATTGTTTATAATTGAAGAGACTAAAAGTGTATGTCACAATTGTTTACATAATATTGCAAGGTTATTTGGAGCTTCATCTACATAAATTATAATATTTCTCTTGATGAATTTCTGTTTAAATAAATCTATTTATGAATTTATTTCTAGAATATTATTTTCATAAAAAGTAAACTGGTACAGTGGTATATTAAAAGCGGTACTTAAATAAAATAGTCTAAATCATAAAACAATTGCTATAGAATATTATTATAGAAATATATATATAATATATATATATATATATATACGCATACATATATTGCAAGCGTTATAAACACTTGGATAGTTTTCTGTTAAGTATATTTTCATTTGATAATGTCCTTATCTTTAGCTTCCTGTATCAACGGTCTCATACTGAGATTTAATTAAAGCAGAGTAATGCCAAAATGCAAATTACTGTGCCATAAAATTAGTGTTGCGACGAGAAAAGTAAAGTAATTGTTTTATCTCTTCTAATAATACGTTCTTTATCTTAATTTCTTAATTTTTAAATGCTTAGCTTTCAGGATGTTACAAAATGAAGATAAGTGAATATAGCTGCTTATCTTCGTGTTCACGTGTCATGTGTTTCATGCGGATAATTAAAATGGAGATAAAACGGACAGGATATAAACCATTTTATATTAAATGGAAGTTTTTCTCCGTGACGTTTTATTGAATATTCGAAATGCAGAATCTATCAGAAAAAGAACTTTTTTTTTATAACTTTTCGCGTAGAATAATTCCATGAGATAGACATTTTTTTAGTATGGTGTTGCATTGCAGCTAGGTTTTCCTAAAGTTTGAAAGAACGTTGTTTTGATGATACTATCAGTTGTCATGCAGGTGTGTATTAAAAAATTTTAACTATAGAATAAACTCATCAATTTTAATGACGAAAAACTCTGATTTATTCCAAATAAATTCAAATTTTGTTTTTAAAAGCTTTATTTAAAATGTATGAATTTGTATGTAATTTAATCTAATATGCAATTTTAAATTTACACAAACTAACGATTTATGGCTTATGAGAGGCGTATCTAGTATGTAATTTCTTTATTACTGATCTTACATGATCGTGTAACAAATGAGAATTCACAGATAAAGATTTCAGATTTCTTTCTGAAATAAACTTTGTGAAAATGTTACTGAAACATCGACGCTTATCTGATAATATGGATATCAATTCTATATTAACGTATCGTGAAGTAAGACGGATAATATGAGTAGTCCACCTGTTAGAATGTCCGTACAGCATCATTTGAAAAGCCATAGAAAATATTACGAATACATACATACTCCTTTAAATAGATTTTAGCTTTTATTAAGCTCAAAATCGTTATAGTGTAAATGCCTGCACAAAAGTGTAACAGTTCTTCTGTACACGATAATCATCCACTTATAAAGTTTTAACCTGCAAGAAAAAGTTTATTTATATAGATATAAATCAAAATTTTAAATTCTGAGTCATAGAATCTAAAGCTTCACATTTATCGGCATTTCAAATCTCAATTTTGATTATTATTTTATTTTTTGAGTATTACATTCATTGTCTAATAATGAAGTATAACGGGTGAAAAAATTAATTTTTGGTATTTAAATACCTTTTTATATACTGGCCACACAAGTCCGTGTTTAGTGTGTTGAATTATCCTGATGTGGGGTCTCGGGTGAATTAGTAAACTTAAGGGGGGGGGTGAAGTTTTTTTTTGGTCTAAATTTAACAGAAAAACTGGGTTCAGAGAAAGAGAAATAAACTGAATATTTAGGTTTCAGGAGACGTCTGTCTCGCAGCTAGAATAGGACCGGCTATCTTGTAAAGCTGCTCGACAGACTTATTTTAGCTGGGGGGGGGGGAAGTCTAATGAAATTACAATAAATAAATTCTGAGTGATAGAATATAAAGTTTTCATTTATCAGCATTTTAAAATCTCAACCATTTTGACGTGTCTTTACGCGTGGTAAATTTTTAAGAGTGTTCTTTTTCTCTTATTTCGCGAATCCCGGCGTACAAGAAACATTAAGAAACAGCGCGAATTTACAATTCGCCCACCCATGCCCCATCTTCGGTGCAAATGTCAGACAGTCTCAACCAAGTAACTGAGTTTCACGTCACGCAGTGTGACGTATGGCCGCCAATGGCAATCGAAGTTCCCGACTTAAGGCCACCGTTCAGTTGCGTTTTTTTCCGGACGCAGCGGGGTTTTTTTTTAATGGTCAAGGCATTGTACTAGGGGGGGATACAGTGCTGGGTCGAAGAATTTATTGACTTTTAATGACCACCGCCAAAGGATAACGCGTGAAATCACAAAAGCACGCCCACCGCTCAGTGGGGGCACTTTTCTCCGCAGTGCGTCTTCAAGATTCTGAAAAATACATTGGGTTCCCATTATAGCGTACTGAAACGCACTTAACTGAACGCCGGCCTTTAGACGTCAGGTGACATAGTATTTTTAAGGTGGTGCAACAAGTAAAAAGAGATTCTTAGCTTAATTTTTTTTTTTTTTTTTTTTTTTTTTGGAATTTCTAAAATTCTGTATGTCAACCTCTTCGAGAATGTAAGCTGGATACCGGAAATAAAGTAATGTCAGCTCACGACTGTGTCTTGAGAGTTTTCAAATATATATATATATATATATATATATATATATATATTATTATTATATATATATATATATAATATAATAGCTTATATATACACTACTTTATTATACGATAATTCTGCACAATTTCTCTTTTGTTTTATCTCATCAATTTGACTATACTTTCTTATATTATTATTATATTATATATACATATTTACATAGATATATATTCACAAATGTATAAATTTGTCCTTCAGAAAGAATTTCTGAAAATTGTAACTTTATGCTTTTCGCTCCCATCTCTCTTTTTTGGCCTCTAAACTTTAAAATATAAAGCTCTAAGATACTTTAAGAGCACATTTTTTATTAAATGCACTGTTCTGTTTTGAGAATATTTTAATGGGCTACTTCTCTTTGCTGAAAGAACTTCATTACTTTTAAATTTATGCTCGACAGTTCGAATAAATTACGGAAGGCTTTCTTTTCTTTTAACCAACCAGGTAATGAAAAAAGAAAGAATTAAAAGAAAGTATGTTTCATGTACTTTTGGTTGTAATGGATCTTTCTATTTACAATGCAGACAGATGTTCAAGCAACATAAATTTGAGCAGTTCATTTCAAAAGTTCAGAAGTTAGAAGAATATTTTATTTTTACTTGTGCTGAATGCAGTTGATCACTGATCGTACAGTGTGATCTATAGTTTCTATATATTTCATGTGTTCAAATTTATATTTAGTCGGTCTTTAACGATTCTGGACTATACAATACTTCATGCCATCGGATACGAGTTTAATGACATACCATGAAACCCAAAGCCCTCCAAAAAGTTCCAGTAAAATTTTAAGTCCGTATAATTATCTGTCTAGTTTACTTACTTTTTTATACTCGTGCAAGTATGTCATTTGGATTTCAAGCCCCTTTCATCAGATTTCAAAAAGTTTATATGAAGCAGATTTACAAGCACCAGTCTTTATAAATTTACCACATCACACTGCCACACAACAAATGTGACATTACAATTGTTATTGTGTGTGTGTACCTACTCGTGAAATGTTTACGTCATAGAGAGAGCCTGACACTAATAGATTAACCCCACAGTAAATCAAACACATCACTCACTTCAGTCAGTTTAAATAAACAAAACCTCTCAAAATCTCTTTTGTGTTTTTTGAAAATCAAAAAGAACTGCATATGTTACTTAAATCGACACTATTCAAAGAAGCTTTTAAGATATAAGGAAATAAAATCCCATTTTCAAAGACTGCCTAATTTACTTCACTTAACCCTTACTCTGCCATTAATTGATTATTATTATTCTGCAATTCGTAGTAAAATCTGTTTTTTAAATATATAATCTCAAGCTTCATGTATTTTGGCATTAGATATATGTTAGGGCTTCATTCTTAGATGCAATTTTTGACAGAGTCACACTGTCTGTTTAAAGGATATTCCAAAAGTGTTCCGACAAATTTTAAAGGAACGTAGGGGAATAAGAAAGCAGAACCACATAAAAGGAGGGTCAAAAATGTCGTTTTCATTTATCTGTGACTAATCAATTTCGGAAAAGAGTTGAGACATTCGTCTAACCTCCGAAAAATTTTATAAACGATGGGACTTGTCGACAAAACTTTCATAAATGAAATGGAATAGAATAAAAAAAACGTAAACAATTTTAGTTACGTGTTTTATGTGAAATATACATTGGTTTTTGACGAACAATGGACTCAAATTTCACCATTATTTCAGCACTTCTTCCAAAGTGATTATAAACAGCTACATGAAAACGGTATTTCCGTCACCACATTGCTATATGTATTCAGACATCTTTTATACAGACATCGAGTTTGATGAAGTTTAGTGAAATTTCTTATACTTTTTCTTATAGTTTGAGAGGATATATGAATACGTACACATGCAGTATATTGCAAGCTTGTGAATAAAATATTTAAACAAAAAAAAATCTAACATATATATTAAAGCAAAAAAGAAAATTACAGGAAAACATTATTTAGTAACATGGATATTTTGCAATATTTTTGTTTTCTATAAAAATAACTTCCACCGTAATAGGTTTTTATCAAAACGAAACCATTTGGTTTATTTCTTATTGAGTAGCATAGAAGAAATACACTAAAAACCATGTATATCTTAATATAATTAACGGGATTTATAACATCAAGTTAAGTAAGTACACTCCAAAGTTGAGGAAAAGGTTGACTTCATTTTAATTTAATTAATTTATTACTAGCAGTTCTTCTTTTCTGCAAAACAAAAGATCAAGTCCTTTCTCTTTAACTTAAAATTCTACTACATAGTTTCTAATTGATGTGCAGTAAATGTAATTCTATTCTTGAAAGATGAAAGGTTCATGTTTAGAATTCGTTAATAAAATTAATTGCTTCATGTAGTAGAAAATTCTTTTTTTCAAACGAACATTTTCTGTGTATAAATTTTAGATTTATCTCCATTGAAATTGTTTTAAAAACATTGTGCATGAGTTATTTTAGTTTTTTTTTAATAGATATTTTTAATTATTTTCCAGCAATAAAACAAAGTAGCAATTATTTTTAGCTTTTAGAAATATATAATTCTCTTTATAATCAAGAACTCTATCTGGAAATTAAATTCTCTAATTAGCCATCTTTGTTCGTCTCTTTCTAATTTCTCGTTTAGTGAGAATAAGTTTATCTACATAGAGCGTGAGCTATATTTTTAGCGATTCATTTTAAGAATAAAGTAAATTGAAATGAAATAAACGTATAATTAATCCGAAGAACTATGAAATTTGATAAAAATTGTGTAAACCTGGGTTTCTTTTTACACGTTTTTCTTTTACAGACTTTAAAAAAACACGATACAAAAAAATATTGGCAAAAATATTTTTTCGATCTTTATCATAAAAAGACGCAACGGTATTATTGTTGCTATTATTATTTCATTTTTTTAGTATCACTTTTTTTAGTATTGTTATATCTGTTTCATATATTTACTAATCAGCATCATCAGAGTATTAAATAGAAATAGACGGGATAGTGGATGGATTTTATAGGGCGAAATCTATCCACTATCCTGAGTTATTTGAATATAATTTTTTACAGGGTTTTATTTCACACAGCAGTAAGCGAATCTACCGTAGTATCCGCCGTGTAAAACGATAATTCGGTGCATACAAATTCATATGGTGACAATCCATTTCCTTCATTATTGGTGATTATTGCCTAATTAATCCTGGCTCTATGTAAGCCTATTTTTATAAATTACAATACTACGTTAACAACAATATTATAATGATATGATCTACTAAATTTTATACACTTTATGATAAATAAAAAATAATAATCCTTTATTTCAGATTTGTATGTAAGAATTTAATATGGCATATATTTCGTAAGAACGTTGGTTTTTATTTAAATTTCTCAAGAAAATTTACATTTAATAAGTTACTCAGGCAATTAGGGTAAATCCTTTGAAAGGAAAATCATGCTCTGTGTACTTTATTTAATAAGAATAAGTAATGCTGTTTTTAACTTTACATTTTTAATGCGAAATCAAAAACTTACTTTCATACTTACTTTTACAAAAACTAGAATAAAAAATAAAAATACTATACATATTTGTAAATAAACTAAAAATTTTTTGTCCCAGCTGTTTTATGTACTAAGCATAAAATAATGGAATAGACGACTTTGGAAACTGAAACTTTTTTTAACTTATTCTTCTATCAGAATTGTTAAAATATTAGTTTTCTTAAAGCAACTTGTCTGAAAATAAAACACTTATGATTTACTCGAAACAATATTCTGATTTTGATTTCAAGGAAGAATCGTAAAAGCAAAATATTTTCTTTATATTTATTTTAAAATCTTAACATAACTTGAAATATTGGATTTTTGAAAGAGAAAATTGAGTTTATTGAAGTGCAAAATCTCTCAGAACGTTTTCAGGAATAATACATCTCAGCGATACATTTTAAATACTGAATGCATTTTAACAAATTAACTAAAATTCAGCAATAATTTCCTTTTTTTTTAATTTTATCTGCAAAACGTAAACGATGACTTTATATTACAGATTTCCAGAACACTAACTATGGCGTAAAAAAACATCGTTAGATGTTTCGATACATCGACGACATTCGAAACATCGACGTAAAAAAAAAAAAAACAGATTTTCAATACTTACTCCGAATTGCTTTCTCGATTTATTTATTAAAAAACGCCTGACTTATATGGTCGGGTTGATTTTACTGAAGAGTCCGTTGTTTTTTACTGAAGCTATTGCTTGTCGGAAGAGGACAATGAGGCGCTTTGTTTGTCCCTCCACCCAATGTTCCCAGTGAAACGAAACCAGTGGCGGCCGACTATGCTTGTGCGCTGGAGCTCAAGCACCCACTGTAAGGTTATTCTGGGTGCGGAGCACCGACGAACATGTAAAGAGCAGAATTAGTTACTTTGATGGGGGAAAATGAAATTCAGAAAACCTGGTAGTTTCCTGTTATTTTCATGTAACATTCCTAGGAATTGTATGGCATCTTCAACATTATTCCCAAGGAAAGTTCTTGAATGTTTTTACAGTGTTACAGTTCTTTTAGTGTTAGTTTAATTTGATCACGTATTTCGTCTCCAAAAAAAAAAAAAAAAAATCCCGACGCAGATAGTCCCAGTGCCCATTTCCTACCCGGAATGAATCAGATTGTGGCGCTGTCGCTGGTTTTGCAGCAATACATTCAAACACACCTGCTTTAAAGACTCCCTCTTCCCCAACAACAAAAAAGTATATTGGCTGATAAGAATATTTCTCCTATTTTAAAAGAGAAAAACCTGAAAAGCTTTATTCTACAGCTTCTGATTAAAAAAATTGTAAAAATTAATTTTATTTTTCAACCGTCCGTCATTTAAATGATTTATGGAAAGGACACTCTGTATTCAGTGATGTTTTCAAATTACCGATAATGTATAGGTTTTGGATGTCATAATTTAAAGAAATTGAAAGCAATAATTTATATTCTTTCGAAAAATCGCTAAAAATTAAAAATTTAAGCTCGAGTTAACCGATTTTATCTTTTTAGGATTGAAAGAACTTTCCGAGGATGTGCAATGAAAAAAAAAAATGCCGACCAATAAATAAGCAGATACGAGCTGATATGTGTGAGATAACATTTTTTTTTGGGGGGGGGAGATATTTGATGATCAAAAAGAAGTATTGAAAAATTAAAAGGAGCAGTACTCAATGTCCCCGAAATTAGGCATGTTTGCAAAGTTTCAGCTCGATTGGATGACAGGAAGTGGTTTAAAGTTCATAAAAATCATTTTGACCTGGAATAGCATTCACAGTTAATTAAAACATGGATAAAGCAAATGATGCTTAAATTAATTTTTTTGTTTTCAATCGAAAAATATTTATAAGAACTATATTATAAATACGGCATGTATTTTATAGTAGCAGATGAAAAGGCTAAACATTAATAAGAAATGTAAGGCAGAAGTGTAGAGCACATACATTTTCAATATAAAGTGGAATTTATCATTAACTCAATAATATGTTTTTTTATTGAACTACTTAAAATAATGATATTTTTCTTATTCTCTTCTAGTTTTTTTCATTCTATTCAAGTATAGACTGATATGTATTTTTATAATTTCTTAACTTCATGTCTAATTACTTATTACTATTAGTCCTAAACTTATTGCCAGTTTTTGAATAAAACACGATAGTTAGACTAAACAGAAAATTTACTTTTACTATTAAACTGCTTACAGTTTTGCGGTTTCAAGTGGGAAATTTATGGATAAATTAAATATTTATAAATATGTTTTTCTAGAAATGTTTTAAATCTTTGGCTCATTTTATCCAAATAAAATATTCTTCTAAACTTTGATGTCAAAGTCATGTTTCTGATCCAGTTTCCCTTGTTCTGAGCGCCAAAAGTGCCTGTGAAGTACACAAAATTTTCATGATTGAAAGAAGACATATATACCAGTGGTCCACAAAAGTGATTCGATATAATCAAGTAACACCAATATGAAATTGCAATTGCTGGGTTATACTAAGGGGCATGATTATGTTTATTTAGTGTTTATCTTGAAAGTGAAACTAGTACAAAAATTTTCAAGTTTCATGAGTTAAGAGATTTTTAAATGTGCTAATCTATAAACATAAAAAAATATTTTTTAAATTTTAATACTTGTTTTTAGACATAAATTAGATGTAAAAAGGAGTGCAAAAATTTTAAAATAATTTTATTTCAAACATTAATTAGCGTTTATACTTTAGACAATTTACTTACAATTAGAGAATACAGAAGCAAGAAACCAGGTTTCGCTTTGTTCTTGTTTGGATTTTATCAATCAGTCCATTCCCAGAAATTCCAAAAAATAGATTCAAATCTTTAGAGTAAAATTAATTCAAATTGATGTTCAAAAATGTTCAACTGCTGTTCAAAATGTCCCTATTATTATTAGCAAATGACAGTGAGATTTATTACAACTTAAAAAGGCTATTTTATTATTCATGGATTACTATATTATAAAAAATACAGATAAGCAGTAAATTTTAAAAATTTGATTAAGACATTAATTGCGGTAAACAAATGAGAACATAGAACGCGCAATGTAAAGGTGTAGGGTTAGTGAAAGGGTTTTTTTTTTTTTTTTAAGAGGGGGCCCTAAAAATTGAGTTGCGCTTCGGGCTTCTCAGGAGCTCAATCCGCCACTGTTTGTCAATGAAATATATCCCACAGCGATCAGAGTGGCCATACAAACGGGTATAACTACGATGGCATGATCATATCAGCAATATTAAAGAATAAAATAGAAACTATAGAATTCCTATTCAGTGAGCCGGGACATTTCAAAAGTGGCCATATATGCGGGGTGAGCCTTATAAGCGGGTCACTCTATAACAAGCTTTGACTGTATATTAAAATTACCCACTGTGACATTCGTTTTTCTGTTCAGAAAAACCTACTCAGGAAATACAAAGTTTGTTTTTGTGTAACTGATTTTTCAATGAAAACATAGTTTTATACATAGTTTTTCTTACAGTTGAATGAAAATAATTATATTTCATAATAAAATAGTTTTATCTGGATTGCAGAAGTATAGATCTTAAATAAACAAGAGAAAAACTGGTTTTATAAATCAGTGTCATAAAATACAAAAAGTTTAAGATCTGTTATGTTGTATGTTGAGAAAATTATATTTGTGTTTCGAAACTTTTATAATTGAATGTCAAAGCATTTTTGGTCGAACGAATTTTGAAATAGATTTTTTAGATTTTAATTAAAAATATTCAGTTCAAGTTAGCTTTTAAATTCATGAAAATGTGTTTCAGTCATTGTAAATTTAACTAAATGCTCAGATACTTCACACATAAGTTTTGCCCCTATCCCTATATAGCAAATATATAATTCGAAACTACGCAGTGAAAATTTAATTAAATAAGTATTATTCTAAACTGCATCTATTTAATGCATGGTTTCGATTATTTAAAATGCCGAATAAAGTAAACGTGTGTTTGTAATCACATTTTCGATGTTGAATTTTTGTTATAGTTACCATATTAAAATATCTATATTTATAAATGCCTAAAACTTATTGGCATTTTTGAACGTCTCCAAATTGTGGCATTTCAAATTGAATTAGTTTGTGTTGAATAAGTATTATCAAACTAAATTATACAATTATTATTTAATTAATTCTAAATTAAATAATAACTGTCAATAAAACGGCCATTATAACAAAATGAAATAGTATGTTTCTCGTGATAAACAAAATTGGTTATTGTTTCTATGTAAATGTCAACATTGTAAAATTGTGATTTCGAGATGGCATAGCCATCTGCTGCACGGGAAGTACAGGAGAATCGGTATACTAAATGGGACATTTTGCATTCTGGAATTAAATAAAAAAAGAAATATGTAATTATTTTTATGAGAATTGCATAAGAACATTTATCAGTATCTTAATTTTCAGGAAACATACACTATAGCACATTCAAAAACGTCTAGTAAAGATGAAAAGTACTTATAAAAAGTTTCATAAACTGCCCCATTCATGTCAGTGTTGTGAATGGGACATAATGAAATAAATTTTTTAAACGCTAATTCCAACGTTATTTTACTTTATAGAATTACTTTAATTTGATAAGATATTCTCAAGGGAATGAACAAAATAGTTGGTTAGCATGTTTAAAAATACCAATTATTACGAAATAGCAAAAATATAATTCACTTATTTAGAATAAAATTGTCTCCAAAACTTTAAATTTTGTAAAAAAATATTTAAAATGTACTGTAGGCTATGCCGCAACTCGCAATGAATGGGTGATAAATCGGGCATATTTATTATCATATGGCTCAATTTTTTGTCCCATTCATTACTTAAACCTATTTTGTTATAAAATCAAATTCAAAAGTATGATGTGTTTGTATCTATCGAATTTAATCCTGCTGTTTGCATAGTTAAATATATAGGGTACATAAATTAAGAGCCGATACTTATGCAAGGAAACTCTTAAACATATTTCAATTGATTGATTAATTGTAATATTGATCGATTAATATTTCAATATCCTAACATAAAAAATTTCAAATTATTTACATTTAAATCTTGAAATCACAAAATGGAACTTTCTGTTATCACTCTAGCAGTTATTTTACTATTGTTTCTGAAACTAAAAACATGCGGCATTCAGCTGCATGTAGTAGTAGAATTATATACTAAAAAAGGATGTATACCCAAGGATTTGGGGCTGATGTGCCATTAATGCCACTTCTCTCTTAGACGACTAAAATGAACAAATGTTTTAGATTAAGAAGTAGTAGAATGCCCAATAAAAAATAAATTTCATTTTTATTAAAAATAAAAAATAAACTTATCTTCCTTGTGAATTACTTTGCATAAGTTCTTTTTTGTTTGAAAAAAAAAAAAAACATTTTCAGCATGAGTGCATACATATGAGTCAATGATTTTCTGCTCAGAGTACCTACGTAGCTTTACTCTAATGAGTGGAAAATATGGTAATCAGTGTGTTCACCACACTAAAGTGTACCAAAATATAATATTTATCAAAAACAATTTTCATTTCTTGTATATTTTGTTATCCGTGTGCCACCTTATCTATAATTTTACACACCATTTTTATTATTCGTAACATTCCTTAACCCCATAAAAAAATAAACGGGCGAAGCTCTTGTATATTTAGGAGATAAGCATTTCCTAAATGTATGTGAACTTAAATTATCTCAAGAAAAGGGAAAAAACTTGTAATTTCTTACTTAATAACGACATAATGAATAACTTCCCTTTTAAGTAATACCCCGAAACACGCTTTTTCGGAGTAATTAAGTTATTTTAATTCTTTAAGCTTCTTATAAAATAGAAAAACATTTTCTTGAAAATAAAACGGTTCAAATTTGATCCTTACTTCGCAATTTGTTATGTATTTAAAACTTCGTCCTTATATTTGAAATAACTTGATTTATTACTTGAAATATTTTTTGAAATACTGGTGATTTATAACGGTTCAAATACCAATGGGAAATATACAGTTCAAAATTTTATGCTTTATATATACTTTTGAAATTTTAACTAGATCATAGAAACGGTTTTTCATGTTTTAATTCAACCTTTGAATAATAGTATTTAATAAATTGTTTTTCTTTCCCAAATGTAATACCGTGTATTCTATATGAAAAAACAAAACAATATAAATATCTCATATGAAAAATAATAATCAATACAGTTCGTGATGAATGATACACAGCTTTCATTGCAACTCCAAAACTTCTCTTATTAGTGCTGAATTCATGTAATTGTATTGCTTTATTCGAATATATATTTGTTTATTTACTAACTACAACTGAACCATTATGTTAAGTTTGTTTCATTATGCGTGCATGGTTCATCCCATGCAATCTATAATGCGACGCTATAAAATGACAGCGGAAAAATTGCAGTTAATTTAGTTTTTCATGTATTTGCAGTCGATTTAAATGATTCCAAGATATGAATGATTTAAGATTTAAATGATTCCAAGTTTTCCTTGATATGTATTGAATTTCTTTTTGACCTATTGGTAAACTACTTACTAACTAATGGCATTGTAAATAAGCAAAATTAGTGCTTATCGAAAAAATTTCTATTGCTCTGTACGAATAAATTTTACAAGATAATTTCTATTTAAAGAATAGATAAGATTGAAATTTAGTCAAAAATATGAAAAATTTTAATTATATGTGTAATCCTGTTTTTATAAATACATATCTCTGTTTTTCTTACTTTTCTTATTTTGTGTCCGATCAGTGCAGCTAGTGACACTTGGTGCATAAAAAAACTATAACAGCACCAAAAATGAAAACAAATGTTTATAAATGTTTATTAAGACCAATTAAAAGCCTTCGAGGTATTCTGGTTATGTAATTTCATTTAACCCCCCCCCCCTCCCCCTCCGCTTTAACCTTTTTACAATTCAAATAGCAATTCAGGTTTTATCTGACGCTTTAAGTGCTTTTCCAGGCTGAGAAAAAAAAATATTATCAACATCCTTCAATTGACTAGCAAATACTGGAACACGCTTGCAAGACATGAGCAAGCTAAGTAATAAAACATCTCTGAAATTATATACAAATACGTAAACATATGTGCGATCTTCCATGCATGGATTGGGGCTGATGGCGCGGTGCCCCGTTCAATAATTGCTTCTGGTTTAATGGCTTTTAATTATAGTTAGAGATCCAAGATGAAATCGAGGTTATGACTGTAAAGACGAAATGAATTATAATCGCTCCGGTTTGGTTTAGTTCGGTACCATACAGTTGTGTGAAATTGTGTTTAAATGAGTACCTTCATAAGCTGCAAAGAAAATTCACATGCTGCGCAATCTGTGTGCTTGAATGCAGAAAAGCATTTCCTCGTCTCATCATTAAGCTTTATGCAGAAAAAGAAAAAAATATTGCGAGAATCCGTTTTTCAAACCAACCCACCTCTCAAAAGAGAATCCGTGCAGAATCGCAAACATCAGCGGTCTGAGATATGTCAAAGGAAAGTCAACCCGGCTCTTTTTCCATACTGAAGCATCTTATGGCTAATATAAGGGTTAGTCAAATGAAAACGAGAATGGAAAAAAAAGTATATTAACTGTTAATTATTTCGAAAGTAATTGCTATAGCTTTAACCCTTTAACGTGCAGTGTTCCCGCTCTGGGAACGCCAAACTCTGACGTTTTGACTGTTGCCAGTCACGGAGAATAGATTGGATTTCTATAAAAAGAGTTGCGGGTGACAGAGCTCCACGAGAATCCTTTACTTTTTAGCCCCTCATTTCCCGTCAAAAAATGGTCACGATTACTTTTAACAGCACTGACATCTACTGAAAGATGGAAGAATACGAGGACAGCTGGATAGTTGTCCAATGCTGAAAAAAGGGCAGCTGAAAAACGCGCAGTATTCCCGCTCTGGGAACACCAAACTCTGACGTTTTGACTGTTGCCAGTCACGAAGAATAGATTTGATTTCTATAAAAATAGTCGCGGGTGAAAGAGCTCCACGAGAATCCTTTTGCTTTTTAGCACGTCATTTCCCGTAAAAAAATGGAAGGCGAGAACAGCTGGATAGATTGCCCAATGCTGAAAAAAGGGCAGCCGTTGCCATCGCTCAACTACCAGCAAGATGGCAGACGATCGAAACGTTCATCGTGTGCCACAGATTTAGAGACCCTTTTTGACGCAGCTGGCTGTGCAGCACAGCCAGCTGCCATCTTGCTGGTAGTTAAGTCGAGCGATGGCAACGGCTGCCCTTTTTTCAGCATTGGGAAAGGGTTGCGCCTCAAAGGGTTAAAATAATCTACTGTGAGACAAAACGGTTAATGTCTTCATGAAGAAATGTTTGCGGTTCCCCTTGAAGCCTTAATGGTCCCCAAGCGTGCACCTGTTTGTCCAAAGCAAATGGACGAATGTCTTTCTGGATGGCTTTAAAATACGGAAATCGGGAGAGATTTTGATTGTATAAGCGCTTCCTTGCGAAATTTAGGCAGGACAAGACCGACAGGGTCTCTTCAGTTGAAATAGAAAGATGGCCGTTCATCAACATTCCTGGGCGTTTGGACATGATAGTGTCTATTTGCTTCGGGCGATGAGGTGCACGCCTGGGTACAATTATGGTTCCATAGGCAACAAAAACATTTTTCCATGAAGACATTCAACGTTTTGTCTCACAGTGGGATAAAGGATTAGCAGTTACAGCGATTACTTTTGAAATAATGAATAGTATATTTACTTATTTCAATATTATCGGTCTCTTTTTCATTTGACGGACCCTTACACTTTACACTACTGGCCAAAAGTATTGCAAGTTTCAGAAATCTAACCCTTTTCAAGATGAAGCCCCCTTTCCCCCGTCAAAATGAAAAATCGATATAATTAATATTTTTTAATGTCAACATGTTAAATGAATGACTTCAAAGTCAAGATAGCATTAAGTTAAAGAACAAAAATATTTATTTAATTTATTGAAAAAATAGCAAAACAAATTTTATAGGTTATTGTAGAAATCATAATCCATTTTGGCTCGCCGGAATAAATTTTTATAAAGAATTAATTTCGAGTTATTCTGCAAAAAGTGGATAGTAAATAAATGCAATTGAACTACAGATCCTTTATTATGTTGCTGAGCAGCCTTGACTTGGATCACAACAGCCAGTCTTTTAGATATGGAATCCACAATGTTTTACAGCACTTCCTTCGGTGTTTCATGGTGCAAACTTAAATGATTGGCTCCTGAAGCTCTCGTTTTGTTTTTTGGTGATTTTCAGATGTATTCCCTCCAATTATACTACATAAATTCTCAAAAATATTTAAATCTGGCAATTTTCCTATCCATTTTTTCTGGGCTTACATTTCAAACGATGGTTAGATTTCACGAACTTGCAATACTTTTGGCTAGTAGTGTATAACTGTTCGACATAGACGACTCGAACAAAGACGTATAACTTAAGTCTCATGACTGAAACCGAACAACAGTTTTAAAAAAGCACTAATTATTTTCATTCTCTGTTTAAATAACTTAGTTAACACGTGCAAGAATATTACACGAGTTTTTTGAATGAAACACTATTCTTTATTAATTTTCTATTCATGTTTTGGATGTGTATTGCATTGTTATGTACAGGACGAAGTACCGGGAGAACAGTGTGGGATCACCTAGCCCTCTTCATGCACCAGACAGGCCTGCACTTCACAGAAGACAGTTAACACGACTCGTTTCTAAAAGGTCTTAAGCGGTTTCAAAATTCGTATAGTTGTTGCTATCATAACACCTACCCATCAACAAGTCTCTCCCTTTACCTAGTCCTTAGAAACCTTTACCTTAAACTTAGAAACTATAAACCAGCATGATATGTGATGGCAATTCCTTACTAACCCAGCATTTATTTCGTATTTTATTTACCCTTTCAGTACCTTTTGTATATTTCTTAATGTTAGTATTTGGCCAGCAAATTGTGCGATGTGGAACATATATATTATTTATTTGGCTTTTATTTGTGTTATATGTATACGTATTCGATTAACAGCTTTAAATTCTATATACCAGGTGTGTCAGATACATGAAAATAAAAAATTCCATAATTTTAGAAGATTACACGGTTTTCTGCCACGTTAGAGACTTTTTAAGAAATTGATCTTTGCTTTAAAAATTCAAGTTTAAACCATCAGAAGCTGTACAGTATGTTTCCACTAAACGTATCCAGAATTCAAATTAGAAAGCATACAAAAGAATAGTTTTCAGTCAAAATTTAACTATTGTTTCACTATATATAACCAGGCATAAGAAAAAAAAACTAAGCATCATCACCTACTTAATTTTCTTTATGTTCATTTAAAAAAATTTAAACCTTAAGCGTTTCGCACTTCGTTCAAAATTTCTTGTTAGTATTTTTTTGTAAAAAAAAAACGTACTATAAATATGTAGTTTAACTTTTACAATACTCAAAATTCTTCAACATTTACACTATCATTTCCTGTCTTTAAAGAATAAAGTGGAGAAATTCTAATTTATTTTTTTTCCTAGAATAAATGCAGTGGAAATATATATAAATCAACAATAAATATACTAGTTTACAATATTTCCTTGCATGTTTTCTCCAGTAATTATTGCATGTTTAGATGACCATACTAATATAGTAACAACTTTCTGTATTTTTAAACATTCATCTTAATGTACATTTGTATGTGTAAAGTATTTTTATAAAACATTTTTCAATGTTCATACTGAGTGTGTCTGAAAGAATGTTTACCTATCTTGAGAATTTTTATGTTATTAGAAGAATGAAAGAGTTTTTCTTTAAATACAATGTTTTTACTAAATTAGTGTATGTGTATATTTGTATATTATGAAAATGTAAATAATCAAACAAATCTTAATTGATTTTATTTGCAGTGTCTTTTAAGCTTTAAAATATATATCCTTCTTTAATTAATTAATACGCAAAAAAATCACAAAATCAATATAATACTTTGGATAATATAGAAATTTTCTCATTTTTCATTCTTATGTAAGCAACATTAATTGATTTTTCATTATTAGAATGCACGATTTACAGTTTTCCTTAAAGATAATCTTAAGGAATTCACACAAAACGCCTACTTATTGTAGCCCTGTTAAAATACTTAAAACTCTTTCGAAAAACGTATGTTTAAAATTTGTCTTTATACATATGTTTAAGAAATTCATGTAAGAACAATATGCGAGACACATGCTATTATACTTTTATTCACCTCATACCATACTATCATGAAATAAGCAAGTATAACTTAGAATATATTTAGAAACGAATACAAGAAAGTATTTAAAGGTTTCTGAATGTCTTTAAAGTATTTTTGAATCTTTATTCTACACGTCTCTTCTTTTACTTTTCGGTTTTATCCTATAACAATATTTCTTTTTGTTATTAACATTTTAAGCAATGCTTGAGTCACAAAATTTTGAGATGATGAGAACCTCTGTCCGAAAAATACCAACTTGGTTAGACTAACAATCTAGTTTTGAATTTTATTTATAAAGAGTTTTTCAAATTTATCTAACACAATTGTAAAGTTTGATTGTAGGAACCAAGAAAATTCAGTTTTGCATAGCAATGTAGGGTGAAAAGGTCGATTTCACTTACCTGTTTATAATCTCTGAATGTGTAAAATTCACAAAATGTGGAAGTGTTCGAGAAATTTCCAAACTTTGCAAAAACTTAATTTTTTTCAAGTAATACTAAAATATAGAATCGATAAATATGACTTCATTTTGAAAGATGCAGTTTTTTTTTTAAATAAAATCTTTTAAAATAATAAGGAAAATTTACCCAATGCTTCAACACCTTTTTTGTGAAGTCATTATTAACTAGGGTATGAAGACGCGTTCCTGACCTTGAAATTTGGAACCGACTTGGTTACTTTTAACAACCTGTACAATTGCGTTAGATATTTTTTAACCAGGCTTGTATATCTTGCATTGTAAAAAGCAGATGCAATCCAATTTCCTTTAAAAAGACCTGTATGAAAACATCCTACCACCCATTCTTTGTTCCACTAAGAGAAATGGCCTGAGGAAAAATAGAAAGCAGGAGTCATCAAACCTTCATTTACCTAAAAGTTATCGAGTAAAATTCTTTGTGTAATTTATGTAAAATCTTTTGTGATTTCAAAAACTTGAAAACAGTTACTGTTATTTTGTTCTGATTGCACATTCTTAGAAAATGTATTAGGTTGTAACGAAAGTTTCCCGCCACCGCAAACATCGTCAGAACACAGTTCGCATTGGCGTATTTGCTCATATTTTGTCGAACTATTTTTGACATTTGAAAGAAAGGGGCTTACTTTATAACACTGTGTTGTGAAATCTCTGAAAAATATAGTTATCATTAAGTACAAGGTGTCTCCAAATGGAACTATAGCTCTAGAGGATTAGAACCATCATTAACTTCCAGTTGTGTTGCAAAAAGTCAGCTCTAGAATATCAACAAATTATGAGTACAGCTTTAAGTACTATTGTTGTATAATGTGACACTGTGCAGGTTTGGTACCGAAAGTTCAAATACAGTTATCTAAGGAGTTAGAAGTTAGTTTTTCAGGCAGATATGGCGGAAAACTTTCGTTACAACCTGATAAAAGCACAATACTTTAACGTCTCATTCTACGGATTTGGAATTCTCTGGCAATCAAGTTACATCTTATTGTAAAAATTTGTTGTAAAAATACTGAAGAATCGCTTTCTTTTTTGCTGTATTTCCTACATTATACAAGCAGAAAAACGAATTCAAGCACTTTTGCTTCTTTTTCCATAGTCTAAAGTTTGCTACTGCTTTCTTAAATGTATAAGGTTTTAGGCAAAACACTTTCAAGAGGTCTTGGATGTTGGCTCACAGTTTCCCCCATTGACTCTTCTTCTTGGTCAGATTTAAAAGTATCCATAATTTTTCCATGAATTTATATTTTAATTGAATTGAGGAATAGGTTCGTAGTCTTGTCGTTCAAGTGTTCTTCTTTGAGTCAGACTGTTTGTTACAGTTGTTTGTTTGTCAGGCTGTTTGTTTGTTTGTCAGGCTGTTTGAGTCAGACTGTTCGATACCGAGGGGATCCATTGGAAAATGATAATGTCTACACGAATCACAAGGAAACTAAGTTTTGTTTCTGTTCTGAGAAGTTGCGAGCTTCGGTGCGGTAATTTATTGTGACAGTCTGAATGGTCGTTTTGAGCGAGAATGATGCTTTGGAAAAATAGTTGATCCTTGTTTTGGAATTTTCTAATGCTAGTAAAATAGCCAAGATCTCAGCATCGATTTTTGACATATTAGAAATAAAATA
The DNA here is from genome assembly GCA_038373885.1 of Cheiracanthium punctorium. Taxonomy (NCBI): domain Eukaryota; kingdom Metazoa; phylum Arthropoda; class Arachnida; order Araneae; family Cheiracanthiidae; genus Cheiracanthium; species Cheiracanthium punctorium. Next base: position 626,352 of record JAWZYV010011941.1, read on the forward strand.
AAAGATAATTTTAAAAGATAATTTGCCTGCGCTGAATAGTTGCAAATCACGCTATAAGTTACTCTTAATTAAACAAGAGTCAAAATTTTTGAAGTTGATTCAGTCTCTCTGTCTTACACCCTATCCTGTGTAACTATCTTATCTTATCCTATTTTCCTTTACCTTAATTATACTACCTCAGAAACTCAGAGATTATAATGTAGCTTTGAGGGATCAAAGGTACACATAGTCCTTCAAGTACTATGTGTAACATTGATCAAATAAAATTATGCCTATTTGAAATGGTATAATGCAAATCCACATAAGAAAACTGTATTTTTATAAATATTCATTATTTTAAAAATAAAACATCAATGAATTTAGTATGCTGTTTTTAACGGGCGTAGCAAAGTATATATCTTAAGACAAAATCTGGTGCAAAAAAAAAAGAACTTGCTCATGATTCAAAACTTAGTATCTTCCAGAAGATTCTTTCTTATTCTCAAATTGTAAAAACTAACAACAGTGTTAAGGAAGTTGACCTAATGTTTAAACAGTAGTGTTTAAATAACGCTGAAGTGAACAAAAATTAATTTCCCTTATCAAAGCTTCAAAAAGCTGAAACAATTCAAATTTGGAATAGTATTTTTATGAAATCCATTTTTGTTGCAGTGTGATAGCGGAAAAGCACACTAGATTTAAGAAAAAAAAAGGGCGTGGGATCTGCTGTTTAAAATCCCTTCTGCAACAATGGATCGAATATCTGCAGAGAAAAAAAAAAATTAAAAACACATTCCTACTACATGTCGGTGTGTTCAGTTGGGTCAGAGTCTAAAATACTGCCCGCACCCGAAGCTGCTTGATTTCAATGATCGAACGAGAATCGGTATTTTCAACATGGTGTGGCCATTCACTACTGTCATTAGTTTATCGCTGCCACCGGTATCAAATGATACACTAATGTCCTTATTCATTAAACAATTGACACACGAACTAATCCAAACACGCATGTTAAAGTCATGGCTGAGACATCTTACCGATGACTTTAACATACGACTCATTTCAAATGTTTGGTGAATAAGGCTGTAAATACAGCGATAGTCATTGAATTTGAATGTACTAAAAGCAGGATGTGGAATTTACAAAAGGCAATGTAACAAAAGTGCTTGAATTTGTGTTTACTTCAAATGTAATGTAGGAACTACAGCACAAATCATAACAATTCTGTGTACCTTTACAGCAAATGAGGGAATTCAAAAGTGAATTCAAAAATAAGTAGAATTCATGGTAGGTAGGAATTCAAAAAATTCTACCAGGCTCAGTACAAATTACAATAACATTTGTCGTTTCACAGATACAAAACATCCCTTCATTTCATGCAGACTTTCTCAAAATTTCACAAGTTCAAAATAAAGCAACAAAAAATTTCATGCTGGAGTCCTTAATATTTTCAAACGCAGAAGATACAATTAAAAAATAATTTAATGAAAAAATATTTTTTTACTTAAGGGTTTCCCTTAGAAATAGCTGCTGAACGCTCAAAATAACGAATTTCTGCCTTATTGATCTTTCTTTAACTGATTATGGTTAATTCATTTCCTCTAATTAGCAGTTAATTGCTTCGAAATGGAACTTTGTTGCATTTCAATACTCTTTTCATCGAAATCTTTAATTTCGTGAACGCATTTTACTGAAAATACATTTCATCATGACGAGTTTTTAATTAACCGTACGGAAATATCAATCATGAAAAGCATAATTTAATGAGGTATTGCAATTTTATTTTTAATGCATCTGTTTTTAATTTTATAATCATAACTCTCCTTTGAATTTCATAATCATACGCATGTAAATTATTACTTATTTTATTATTTATTTACAACTTGCGTAACTTTTCTTCACAGAAGAAGTAGTAAAAGTTTCCATTTAACAGGCATTATTTTCATCTAAACGAATATTTTAATTTATAGTATTGCTTAAGAGAAGATTAAATGTACATTTTATAATTTCGTTAAAAATCATTCTGATGGACAAATTTCAGACTGCAACAGTTTGGAAATTATTTCTCAAAAACGCTTTTTCTAGACTGGTGTGAAAAAGTAAAGACGTATTGGAGAAATTAGCAATTAAAATTACATTATTTCATACGTTTGTTCACTTTTTCTATATTCCTACATAATGGGGATATTATAGTACATCCCCAGTGGTTTTATCGACGATTTTATACACTGCTAGTCTGGACTAAAGAAAACCACCTCGTCTTTAATTTTTGCACGCCAGTGTAAAAGTGAGTTTCTCTGAAAAAAATCTCAAAAATCGGTAAAATATACTACATATTCAGAACAAACTGTTTTAAAATGAAACTTTCTCCTGTATCCGATAATATAACGGTCTTTTTTTCGTTTTTTTCTTCCTGCGTCATTTCCACTTTGTTTTTGATTATTTGAAAAAAAACATAAACAATTGCATTCAATTTTTCTAGAGCGAGTTGTGAAAATAATCCCTTGAAGGTGCAAAACTTCGTGGTTAAAACTTACTTTGTAATTAATGTGGTATATCTGCTTGTAACGCGTCGATCAGAAACGCCACTGGCAAACTTACCGGCTCTACCCATCATAAAAGAGATAAATCTTTTATAATAAGTAGGTTTCTTTATTATATTTGAGTGCATAAACATGAGCTAGTACTGTAAGATAAGTGCGCTTCCGATTTTCGTAAGTCAATTTAAACATTTTTGACATTTATTTTTATTTATTTTTTTATTTTGTTTTATTTAGTTTTGTTTTATTTTAGTTTTATTTAGTTTTTTTTATTTTGTTTTGACACGCACAAAAAAAAACAGAAAAATGATTTCACTTAGTCAAATTATGAAATGGTTTGAGACTAAAATCTTCTTGATTGGGAAAACTGCTTTAGTCTGGTGTATTTAACGAAATCAATCAGCGCAAAACTTAGTGATTAGTTGTCTTAGATAAGTAAATCGCTGTACCGCCTGAGTCGATGTCCGAATCTGATCGACTCGGGCTGTATGAACAGAATTTGCTTTGCCTCTGAAAACAGCTAAACAAAATCGCATTGTTTCCGAAATGCCCTACTTAAGTATCTCTGTATTATTTCGCCTGCGAAAAAAAGAAAATGAGATGAAAGTAATTATTTCTGCTGCTATATGTACATTTAAATAAAAAATCAATACAAGAGTAATACAAAATGACTAAATTGTTAAATTCTCCAACTATATTGATCGCAGTGCGCGCAACTTTAATTTTAGAAAGCCAAATTTACGGAATTCGACCATTGCGCAGTTCAAAGACTACCAGATTTGAAATTTGAGCGTGTCCAATTGCGATTTATTTTCCACCCTTTCCTCATAATTTTCAGGCATCTCAAATAAATAAAATGTGGTGGGTCTTAGACAAATCTAAATATACATGGTAATCCTAAATATACATGGATATTCTAGTCATACAGGAAAAGAAAATAACACTTTTGGAAAATGCAAAAATCACGTGTCTTTATTTATACAAACGTTATTCGTGTTTGGTGCACTTTATTAATTGTCCAGAACCTTTTTATTTTTAAAATGTGCATCTCAAGAAAGAGATGCGTAGGTTCTGTACAAAGTGAATTAGTTTGAATCTCGTATTTTAAATGTACAGTAGATGAAATGAGCAGGACGGTCATCGCTTACACTTATAAAGATATGGTTGTATTAGCTTTCACAACGAAATAATAAGACAAAAACAAGGGAAAATCTAAGTATTTTTTAAATGGGAATCTTTGACAAAAACCTAGATAACATAAATAATTCAGGTATCTTCGGGGAAAAAAAAGAGCAATCATTAAGAGCGTTTATAACTCTTTTTTTTTAAGTGAAAAAATCATGTGATAATTTTTACAGCTGTTACATGTGTCCTGGGGGATACACTGATTATCTGTAATTAATAAATTTGTATTCAGCGATAGATGTTTTCTACTTACAATTTTCTTCATTCGACTAACAAAAGCACCGGCCTACAATTTCTGAAATATATATTAAACTGTATTTGTTATTTTATTTCAACCTTATGCAGGGCCATATTATCCCACGCTCAAATTGGGAGTTTGCCGGATCGAAAGGGTCTGCAAATCAATATGCTATTCTGAAAGATTCTTTGTTCGTTTTTTCAAAATTTGACTAGTAAATTTTGCAAAATAAAAAATACTACAAATTTTACAGATGGTTCCCAAAGTTTTATCATTGTACAGAGACCCATTTGATTATAATTGTTCTCTAACCTCTCATACTGCGCTCTATGAAATGGTGTATTGAATATCTTTTTCTCAAAATTAACTTCTCAGAATATTTTGATGTGGCGCCATCTCTTAACGACATTTAGAAACAATAGTATTAGGTATTCTTCGAAGGAAATATATTTTCTCTAAAATGATATCAAATAAATTTTCTAACCACTTTAAAAATGAATTTGATATTGTAAAAAATATTAAAACATCTTCTTGAACAAGTCGTAATAACTATAGACTCCCAAGAGTAGGAAAACTTCATGTTTCTGATGACAAGGATAAAAGAGATGTAATTTGAGTTATTCATCGTAATAAAATGATTGATTTGTTGTTAGAATATAATATAACTTATAATCTGGGATTTAAAGAATAAATTATTATTTTTTTTATTTTAATTTCAATTTAATAATTTGCTTTTGATTCACTCGTAGCCTGAGATCATATTAGTAATTTGTTCATTAATTATTGTACATTCATTTGTTTATTAATAATTTATTTATTAAACCACAAGAGCTCAAAATATAAATTCCTTAATTTCAAGTCATATAAATCTCCAAACTAGATATTGTTCGGAAAAAGATTTCCAGAAAATATTAATGATGTTCAATTTGTTTTATCCCACAAATCATCCCCCAAACAGGTATAGTTTCATGAAAAAAGCTGCTTTTTTCATGAAACTATACCTGGCATTTTCTGGCATTTCGTTAAACGGTTCAGGCGTCTAGAATAAATTAAATGAAATTTGGTAATATGATAGTTGGATACTTAAGTGGACGTATATATATATATATATATATATTTTTTTTTTTCAAGCTGTTTTGCATTTTTTTTTTCTTTTAGAATCTGTGAAAGCCGTGTAACATTTTCTTTAGGTAGTTAAAATACCTGTAGTTAATGAAATAAAATTCAGTTACAAACAAGATGATTTTTCGAGAATAATAATTGAGTGTTTTCGAAATAAAATAAAAAATAAAATTATTAAGATTTCTCGGAAATTACGTAAAATGTTGTCTGCCTGTTACGTGAAAACGCATAAAGCGAATAATGCTAAATTTTCCTTTGCATTACAGTTAGTTACTCAATTTAATGCATAGGCTTTGAAGTTACTAAAATTTGAATGCTTTTTTGAAATATGATTAAACTGTGAAAAAATTTTAATCGCGAATACTCAGCAAATTGTTTTCATATATTACTGTTTAACCTACAATCTTGTTTATGATACAGTGATCCTATTACTTAGCCTCCCATTCCTTTGCCAGTTTATTAATTCCATTCTTTACAGTCCTATAATGCAAACGAGAATTCACACTTTTCGAAGGTTTATGAGGTGTATTAACTGGCCAACGATGGGTACTTCAGCAAGTCTTTAATACAGCTATTGATTTTTTTTTATAACTGATATGTGGTATATACTGCAAATGGACGAGGATAAAATGGATTTAGTCTGCTTGTTGCGTTTTTTTTATATATATTTTAAAGAAAAATATCTCCCAAAATTCAATTACTAATCATGTTGCTCAAAGAACATCTCTAATTTCTTAAAACAATACTTTGCTTAAATTATCCGATACCCACATAAATACCCCTGTAAACGTAACTGAAAAGCGCTTAAAATTTCTGCTTAAATGGAAATACGGACGACGTGAAAAATGTCGGTCAGGTATACATTGTTAAGTAATTCTTCTTAATTGCTCACCTTCGTAGGTATTTTTGTACAGATTTCTTGTTTCATCATAAGAAATTATAAATCTCTAAAAATAATTGTAACAGAAAATTATCCCTCTCTCATGATCACCAGATTTATATTTACTCTACTTATAGCTATCACTGAACAGAATAGTCATCAACAATTCGTAACAAGAATATCTTAAACTTGTTCAGACTGAACATTTTAATCATACATCACATGAACCTTTTAGCCGTGTAATAAAATGAATAACTTTTATTACATATTCAGAAACAAACGACACATATTACTTGAACAGTATTATACTGTTTTTAATTCAATTGTAAGAAAATTCCAATAAATATTCATAATAGTATGAAAAATCTATTACAGAATAAATAAATATGTCGTTGAAATCGGGGTTTTACCTTACTGTACTCAATTTTACAATACGTAATTGACACAAACATGACTAAACTTATTGTACTCACTGTCTTACAATATCGAATCGACCCAAACATGACTTACCTTAATGTGCTCAAGTAAGTCTTCCAGTGTAGAATAAACACAAACATGACTTAATCATGATTACCATCAATACTAGTCTTCAATCAGTGTTACTTGAAGATTGGTATTGTTAGTAGTACTTTGCTTGGAAAAACTTAAACTAGTCAGCAACTTTTTCCTGTTATACCAATTTGAAAAAAAAAGTTTCGTTTCAAAATCAAACAGTGGTAATTAGTTGCGTTTACTTTGAGAAAAAAAAAATTGACTACAGCTTTTTATGGACAACAACAGAAGTCTGCCTAAGTCTATAAATATTTACACATGACTAAACAAACTCCTTCCGGAAAGACACAAACAACTAAAGAACCAGGACACTGTATAGTTTGACTCCCAATTAGTACTAAAGTACATAATTTTAGATGAACATAAACGTATTACGAGTTTTGCAAAATGAGTTATGTGAATTCCAGAAACTGCGATCTGCTGCTTTGTATTCTGTCTCATTTTACGGCTGTAAAAGGTTTATCACCAAGTTTAACGAGTTCATTACAGAATTAGAACAAAAAAAGAAGTATACTATTTGATATTGACAAATATATGTTTTTCTAGTCGTCGAACATTAGACGAAGACGATGAGCTGTCTGAATTTCATCCGAACGCTGTTCCTACAGAAGTTCGGGAGTGGCTTGCATCAACTTTCACAAAGAAAACTGCTACACAAAGAAGGAGATCCGAAGACAAACCTAGATTTCGGTCCGTAGCAAACGCCATTCGAGCGGGTATCATGGTCGATAGGTAAGTAAGCCAATCTTATTCTAAAATTGTAGACGACAGGCATGATACAAATTACCTATTTTTTTGCATTTTTTAATTAAAAAAATTATTTTAATTAATTAAAATTAATTTTAATTAATTTAAATTTTTTTTAAATTTATTTTAATTAATTAAAATTAATTTAAATTTATTTTAATTTATTTTAAAATTTATTTTAATTAATTAAAATTAATTTTAATTAATTTAAAAAATTATTTTATTAGTTAAATGTTGTTCTTTTCATTTCCTTTTCATTTTAATTTTTGTTGCCTTATGGGCTGTCTATTTCAATTTTGTTACAGCATTATGACCCAGTTTGGAGCCAATTGTACACACTTTTAAGTAAAATAAATAAAAACAATTCCTGTCATTTTTTACATGTAATACACTTGCACTGATGCCTTTTTTTATTTTCGGTGGTATTTTTCTTTTCTAACCTATAAACAAGAGTATTTCAAAAGGACATAATAGCTCACAAGGCATGCTAAATATTCCGTACTTGAAAAATCATAATCCATAAACATGTAACAAAAACTATCTATTTTCGTAACTACTACATTCATTCCCCGTATAAACAATAGTAGTTTAAAAGGATATAATAATTCACAAGGCATGGTTAAATATTCAAGATATCATAATCTACAAACATACAACGAAAACTCGACTATTTTCATAACTGCTACAGCAAATCACAATTCTTTTTTCCACTGCAACTTATTCCTCAAATTACGTTTTTTAAGCTTCGTTAAAACTTACTTTCTACTCCTTTTCAAAAAATCATAAAAGAAATAGAAATAAAAATATTAGATATAACACAAGTAAAAAGAAAAAAAGAAAAGACTTCCTTAGGACAGAGAGAGCACTTAATCTATAAAAGAAATGCTTTCGTTAGAGCATTTTATTTAACTGGATATTTCAAATTCACTAGTATAATCGGTGGTATATAAATAAGTATTTTAAACTGTTTTTGTTTTTTAAGCGAATACTTTACTTAAATTTATAAGTTTGTAGACGGCTGAAGTGTGAAGATCCTACGTTCGCGCGGGACTACCGCGCGGCTGTTGATCTAACATCTGTAGTTTGGGGCGATTTTTTCCAGATGTAACATTAACACGCGTTAGAGCCCTCCGACCAAGGCATCCCCGTAGCCTCTCTTGTAGGCTTGCCCTAACACTAAACATAAAGTTTAAAGTATAAATTTTTCGAGAAAAAAATCCGTGTTAAAGCTTAAAAATTAAAGAATCCTCTAAAATAAAATCCTAGAAATTATATTCACTAACTCAAGTTATCAATAAATCTATCATAATTGAAACTAATGTAAATGTTATACTGGAATGAATTTAAAACTATTTTCTGAAAACGCTTTTCAGGGCAGTGTGTAAAGATTTTACTGCCGATCCACATAAACCAAGTTTAATAGAGCAACATTTGCAACTGCTTATTTTTTAACTAAAAATTATATGTGTATAAGATGGGATTTAATAAATAAAATTGATGCTTACATAAATTTTATGCTTTTGGCTGACGCTGGTCTGCGGAAGTTTTTCCTGTTTTTACCAGTCCAGATGTAATAAGGTTGGGAAACACTGTTTTAGGGGTTTGCGAGCACAACAGTTCAAAATCACCATATTTTTTCAATCAGATAATACTTTTTCCATGTTATCTTTCTTTTTTAACTTCTTTTTAACTAACTTACTTTACAACAATTTCCAAATATGTTTCTAATATATATTTCTATATATATATTAGAAACATTTTTAAATCAGGTTATCTAACATAATGAAACAGTAGTACGCATTGCACACAAAAATACACTTTAAAGTAATAAGTTTAAATTTTTCGAATTATAGCGTTTCTTTTGCTAAAGGTATGCCATATTAACAATTATCATTCGAACTAAAAAAAAGTATTCATATGGGCTTTCTTATAAAAAGAGTATACTTTTTTTGTACTTCACTTATTATTATTTTGAATTTTTTTTAATTAGGTTTAACAGTAGTATATCTCCATAAATTCATGACTAAAATTTAACTCCGTAGAACATAAAAAAATGTTATATGTTTATTTCTAAATATTAAAATTGAAGTTAATAGAAATATTTCAATTTTTATAAAATACACTTGCATGATTGTCTAATATTTATGCCTAGTTGATACTGTTAATTTTAGGGATGGACGCGTGACGAGACGAGACGAGACTTCTCATGGTCTCGCGCTTTTGCGATACGAAACCTCGGGGTGCGAGATGATACGGCAAGATGAGACCTCCAAGTGCGAGACGAGACGAGACCTTAGCCATGTCTCGTCTCGTTTCGTCTCGCATGGTCTCGCTTCCATCTCTGGTAAATTTGATATTTTGCATCTGCGATGACGTCTCTCTTTAAATATTAACCATGGAAGAAAATGAGAGAATTCCCAGCTTTTGTGTATTAACCTCACCTTACAAGGGGGTCCTACGACTTTGGGGAAATGAAAATCAATTCTCTTCGATATAGTAAGAGTTGTACACCAATGGAATATACTAAGGGTGAAACATTAAGATGTAATACTTACATTTTAGTCCAGAAAACAGACCTAAAGTTTTCCCAGCAGCACAACTAGTTCAAAAAACGTTCAAATTACGTTGGAAACACGTTTTTTGACGTTAAAAACATGTTTTAATCGTGTTTTTTTTTGGACTAATTGTGCTACTAGGGAGCCCTTAGTTTCAAAATCCTCGCTTGGGCATATTCTAGCAAAAGTAGTTAGTTGTAAAACTCTCGACTCCATTGGCACCCTCGCGTGAACGGGCTCGAATATTTTGGAATCCAAATTTTTTTATGATTTCTCTTTTCTTAATAATCATAATGGTATGGTCAAGGAAAGATTTGTATTAAATTGATGGGGTGGATTGAAATCCTTCTTCACTATTGAATCTTAGTATATTCTGCCTAGTAATCTTGCATGGTATACGACCACTATGCCGAAGATAATTGAAATTGGCTTCTCAAATGCCGTGAGGGTCTCCTTCTTAGTGCTTTCCATATGTAGCACTTCTCATTCGGAAACAAGTATTTATCTTTGCCAAATGCGCGAATGCACGATTAACTGGGATATTTTTTACTGCATTGGTTTTGTATTGGCTAAAACAAAAAAGTTACAGAATGCATACTACTCTTTCCCTTCAGTTTTTAAATCGAAACTGCAGATTCTGATATTTATTTTTATCTTTCGCCAATTATAATAAAAAGGTGTAAACTGGTTTTAAAACGTGCTCATAAGTTCAGTGTTTTAATTAGTTTTTAAAGTCTTTGCATGTTTCTTAATGCAAGGTTATCAGGAAAGAGTCATCCGGCTACGAATTTTAATATTTTCCACAATTACAAACAAAAATGTATAACTAAATATACCATCGTAAAGGGAAAATGTTAATTTATTTTTTTGCAAGTATTCAAAAGGACTTCCATTATTGGCCTGTATATCATTGCAAATGTGCCATTTCTTGCCGAACACGTTGAAATGTTTCACTACAAAAGGCTTGTAAAGCATCATAAATGCGTTGTTTAAGTTCAGACAAACTTGGAGGCGAAGTTGGGGCGAACGCAAGATCTTTGACATGTCCCCAAAGAAAGAACGCGCATGGGGTTGAGTCAGTTGACCTAGAAAGGTAGCTGTGTTGGAACACAACGATCCATCCAATGGTGTGGTAGTTCTCTCTTTAGTTGTTGTTGAAAATGTTGCAAACTAAAAATTTAACATTCTTCCTTTACATTGACTTGTCAATTATAATTCTCTGTTTATAATTATGGAAAATAATAAATTTTGTAATAGGAAGACATTTTCCTGATAACCGTATATTGATAACTGCATTCGCATTACAAAATAGTAATAATGAGATTTTCAAAAAATGAAGTCTTATAAATAAGCAAACCGCATCCACCATTACTCGATTGTTTGATGCTATAAACGAACCACACGACCTTTAAACAGTTTCCAAGTGTTATAAACAAGCTACATGCGACCGCAGGGCGGGTGGAAGAGGAAAAATCGATTGAATTTAATTACTCGTTGAAAATGAAAACTTAAAAGAACCATCGAGTCGTTAATCTTAACAACAAAAAAAAAGTCATCCGACATAAAGAAAGAATTACAGTTGACGGGTTTTTTAATTCAACGATTCAGTTGCGAACGATTGCTATTGTTTTCAAAGAGGTGACAGAACTACACAAATTCAGTTCCGCTGAACTATATTAATTCGTAACTATGAGTATAGAATTCTTTACATACGTGAATTTTGTTTAACTAGATATTTTTTAAGTCTTACGTTAGTTCGAGTTGAAAATCGTACATTTTGAATGTTTGAAAAGAAATCAGAAAGATCGAAGCTGCATCCATAACCTTTAACATTAATCCTTTACTTACGAAGTCTTGTGATAGTAAAGGGAACGATTTTCTTGGATTCTCATTTTATGAACAATAGCTGTATCCAATTAAATCTTATTTGCTTAGACAGCTCAGTAAACTCGTCCTTTAATTTACTTTAGAACGAGAAAACAGTTATATAAGCATTTCAGTCATTTCGAGATAAATAAATGCGTTTAGTTTCCTCAAAGAGCTTCGAATCAAAATACTTTGTAAATTACTGTAGATTTAGAATAGTTTAAGCCATGAAAAAAAGTTTAAATAAAGCTATCTTTTTTCACAAGATTTTAAAATAGTCGAAATACAGCGACTTATGAAATAATTTAAACTTACAGTCTTGTAAACAGTCTTGTAAAATGACAGTCCTGTCATGCTTAGTCTTGTAAAATAACACATATAAAAGGGTACTAATCGTTTCAGAACGCACGTTGCAGGTGACAGAAGACAGGTTTACCCTTTATCAGCTACAAAAATGCTCTACCGTCGACAAGAGTAGAAACCATGGATTACGAACTTTTAAAATTCCTCTCTAATCGCGCACCTACGTCACAAACCTCACAAGCATGCCAAATTACGTATTATTAGCTTTTGTAGATTTGAACAAGCGTAATATTGGTATGTTCAAAAACGAACGTTACTTTTCCGTCCCCCGAACACGATATAGGGTTTCTCAAAAATATGCCGGCAAACTTTTTGGGGAAAAAAGAGTGTATGATAACCATGGTCTGAAACTTCACTATTGCTTTAGCACCCCTTTCCTAAGTGATTATTACAGGTATAGGAAGCAGGGGCGTAGCCAGGGGGGTGGGATATCGGGATATATCCCCCCCCGAAATTTGTGGATTAGTGATGAAATTCCGTCTATTTATGCACATATAAGTTCATATCCCCCCCCGAAAATAAGTTCATATCCCCCTCCCCGAAAATTTTCCAGGCTCCTATCCCCCCCCGAAAAATTTTCCTGGCTACGCGCCTGATAGGAAGACAATGTTTTTGACCCACATTTCTGGGTGATTCTGGATTATTATTATGTACCCTACCACCCCTAAAGTTTGTCAATATCCAGGATACCCGAGAATTGTCGGAACTTCATGAAATTAAATTTTAAACAAATTAAACACTGTAGCATTAAAATGTAATTATGTTATGATTGCTAACTAATTGCATGCATAACAAAATTAATAGATTCTAATACTAGACCCTTTGGTAGCTCGTACAACATCTAAGCGATATTAAATTTCAAGTATTTGAAAGCATCTGAGGAGTTACGGAAAGAATAGCAGCTGTGATTCGCTTTTTGAATTCCTATACATTAGCACATGTAGTCCTGCAATATCTTTGACGTAACCTCACATGAAAAAACCAAGGGGGCAGGGTGCGAACTGACGGGGAGTGATGCCGGGGATCGTCCCCGGCTGAAGAATGTAATATCCCTGGCTAGAGAAATATTAATCGATCCCTGCCAGGGATACTATTTATCCCCGGCTGGAGAAATGTTCAATTCTCCTTGAACATTTCTCCAGCCGGGAATATTCTCTATAAATTCTCCCGGGGAGATTATCTCTCTACAAGTTCAACAGTACCTAACGATTTTAAGTATGGAGAATAGAATTTCTTCTTTTGTTTACTAGACAAAGGAGCCAGTTGCAAACATCCATTTGCAGTAGATATACGCATGCCTGATGTCACTTCTCATTCTGTAACTGGGGTCAGGTTTTAAAAGAAGACTGCGAAATGAACGTTCAAGCACTGCTCTGCCACGAGCAGAATTTGAGGGTGTAGACGTAGAATCGACATAGGCAGGATTATATATGTGCACAAAAAATCTGGGGTCGACTTTTCCTTGAATTTAAGTCACTTCCCAGACATGTTGGCGACTGCATTTGTCATGTAATACCTAATATATTATGTGAGTCGAGTATTTATACCTTTTTCTTCTGAAATATTACCCCCCCCCGAGAAAATGTTCAATTCGCACCCTGCAAGGGGGTTGAATCCGGCTATCGAGGAGGCCACTGAATTTTACCACCGCGACCTATCCATCTGTTTTCGAAATGTTTATTGAGGCAATAGCGCACATACGCTGACTAATGTGGAGGTGAGCCGTCCTGCTGAAAAATCACATTGCTAAATCTTTCCACAGTCGCCATGTCGACTAGCTCTTCTCAATCTCTTGCCAAAGTCCTTGTTACTCAGCTCCATCTATCAGACTTTTTGGTAAAAAATTACAGGAAACGAAAACCTCGCACTTTCGTAAGTCGGTCATCATTCAAATATCCAGTGTGCACGATAGGTTTTTTTTAAATTTACTATTGTAAAGTCTCCAACAATTCACAGTCACCCTGTATTTTAGGGACACCCCTTTACGTTGTATTCCATGCCATAGAATTAATATTAATATGTTATTACATGCGATTGTTTTCAGTCATTGGGGAAAGTACTGTTTATTTGTAGAACTCAGATAATACAAGATAATTAACCTTCATTAAACTTTGAATGCATATTGACTTGACTGTGAATGCACATATTTGTGTACATTTACGTCCGTACTAGCTCAGCTTTTACCTTTTTTTTTTTTATCAATAACTATTCCCAGAAGTTATAAAAAAAAACGAGCATTATTAGGAAAATAATGGTGAATGCTTTAGAATTACGAAAAACATTCTTTCTTTTTATCGGGAATAGAAATCTATAAATCCCTGCCTAATATCAACTGTTTGATGTAATATTGATCTTCACATGAATTTTCTGAAGGTAGTTTTTCGTGTATTTGTTATGAGGTTTAACAGAAACATAGCTCTCGAGTATCGGAAAGGCATCTGTGTATGAAAAGGAAAAACCTCTTTAGATAAATAGGTATTGATTAACACAGTACACAAAAACGAAATGTTATTTCAATAGATATTTTGCAGAATAATAAAAGTGTAAATTGTGTATTTTTTTTAGATGAAATAGATCCTAATTTTTCTTATCGATCACATAACAAACTTTCTTGATGGACTTTTACAACAAAATAATAAAAGTAAATGAAAAGCATTCATTTTCAATAAGTTTTTTGTTTAGATTATGTAATTATTCTTACCTTTAATCTGTTATTTTAAGAAATCATGCAATTTTTAAGTTTTTAAAAATAATCCAATCATATCGGGTATTCGTCAAAAAAGATTGTCTCTTCACAATTTGTACTACGCATGTTTTCAAAGTATAAATGTTATGAAAAAAATCTTAAACATATAGTACCTATTCTTGAAATATTTTTCTACACGCATATGCCCCGACTCATTTTTTAAGCCAATATTTCTGCTTAAAAATTTTTCTCTGGTAAATGTTTGCATTAGACATCCAGGTTAGCTGTTAAGAAAAGTGCACAGTACAATTTTTGAAGAAATAGCATTTTTTTTTCGACTGTTTGACATCATTTTTTAAAGCTGTTCAAATGCTTTCTAAGACCCGTACATTTCTTGTTAATGAACAGTTTTAAAAACTCTCCTTTAATATACATTTATATATTAATAGAACCCGAGAGTTCGTGTTAATAAATATTAGGGGAACCGTGAATTAATGTCGTTATTTTGTGTGCCAATCAATATTTAGCCTATCCGAAACTACTGAAGGTAATAATACGAAATTTGGCTTTTATGTGATTTTTTTTTTTACATATGTGGTAGATTAGACAGCATTTTCCAGAATTCGTAACCATTGGGGGAAGGGGAGCTAAAACGTTCTTTAAATGCATCCCGCGTGATCTCATAAAAGAGAGACAGAAATTGATAAAAGTCTTGCTGTAAAATTGCTATTTGGGACATTTTGAACATAGTCCTCTAAGGACGATATTCAAAAGGAGGATAGACGAGAGAAGAGGGGGAGGGCGACTATCTTTCATGAAAAAAAAAAAAAACACATTGTCTATAAAATTCTTTATTTGAAATGCAACAAATTATGAATCCTGTATTCAAGAACAGCTTTTTTGCAATTAAAATCTTGTCGAAAATTTATTTGTTTGAGTTTTATGCAAGAAAATGACACAAAGTTCTGGTCATCAAGTTTCACCACTGTAAATGATAATATATGTAATTATATACTTTTAAGAGTAATTTAGCAGTAACTAATAAAAATGTGTTAATAAAAGTGTACCACTCTATTATTTTCTAATGTGGATTTATGATCTTTCCATTAAGATGTACACTATTATGTATAGAAAACTATTAGGACACACAAATTAGTTTTTTATTAAAAATTACACACTATATAAACCGTGCGGAGCCTCACCATGGAACAGTAGTTATGTCACTGGAAAAGGTAGACGGGCGAAGTGTCAAGGTCCCGAGTTCGGGTCCTATCGCGCTCGGAGTTTTCCGTGGTTTTCTCCGAAACTTAGCGTAAATACGGGTTAGGACCCCTTAGAAAGACCCCCATGGAAGGCACCACACCCATCGGCCTAGAGCCCACGCGCAGCTAATCCGCCGTAATCCCACAAACCAAAAACCAAAATTAAACCGTGCGGAAAATTAGAAAATAGTTTAACCAATTAAAAATAAAAATGCAACTATACCCAAGCACTTTAAAATGAAAAGAAGCAATCAAAAATGAAGATTTTAAAAGATAGTTGCAAATCTGTTTTGCTACATAAGGTGAGATCTCGCAACAGAAAATGAAATAAATAATAAATTATCGATTTTTTTTGGTAAACCAAAAATAAAATATTATATTAAAAGTGCCTACAGGAATGTATATATCTCGACAGTAAGTTTTTTTTCACGTACTGTACAGAACAATTCTGAATCAGGGTTTTGAAATTACACTGTATAAATGTTTCAATTTTATCCATGTGAAAAATCTTAGATAAAAGCTCTAAATTCACTAGATAATTTGGTTGAAAAAGCAGTTACTTCAGATGATGTAATCTTAAAAACCATTTTTACTATTAATAACAACAGCTAATTGTTTAAAAATATGTTGCAAGCAGCAACAATAATAATTAGAATACATATTTCGCACAAGTGTATAAAGCCTTTGAAGTTCAATTCTGATGCGTAAAGAAATTCACTGGTGAGCGAAAAATAAGGACAAGGTGGGTTTTTTTTTTTTTTTTTTTAGAGCAGAGTATAAAATCGATAAAAATCGCACCGTAACATTTAGAGTATGTAAGACTATTGAAAAAGTGAACAAGCGTTTAAAATAATAATGACGATAATAATAATCCTATTCCTAATTTTTCCACTACGTCCTTAAGTTTGGCGCACCAGTGTATTTGCGTATAAATTTAATTTATAAAGCGAATAAATTTATTGCGTAATAATTGTTGTATTTGCGTATAAATTTGTGCGTTTCGATACGCACAAAATTTATCGAGTGTCAGGTAAAGAAAAATGCGCAAAGAAAACTATTTCAATAACTTCTTCCAACTGTATTTTACTTTAAAATAAAAGTATCCAGTAAGTATTTTATATTCTTTTATGTCGGAATGAGAGCAGTTCATGACTAGGAAGCCCTTTTGAGATACTTTTTCCCCCGTCTCCAGGAGAATTGGAATAATTTCCGGGGGATTTTTCCTGAAAATCTGTTCCGCATTTGCATGTTGAATGTGGGAACAGCTTGACTATTTGCCACCCATGGTGACTTAGGCTCGTACAGTATGGAACCTCTTATCCGGAAACCAGTTATCCGGAAAACCAGTTATCCAGAATTATTTTTCAATTGATTAAATTCCTATTTTTTCCAAAAGAAAAGCAAAAAATGAGTTTTATTTTAATATTTCTTATGTTTTTTGAGTACTACAGCTAGAATTTATAAAGTAAGCAATTTGATAAGGTATTTTATTTATTTTTTTAGTGTGTGACTAAGTTTTCAAGATGTAATCATATATTTACTACTTCCTCTTTAAATGATTATTATTTATCTTGATCATATTAGAGTTTTTTTATATTACTTTTCTAGCATATTAACAATTAATGTTTAATTCGAATCAAAAATAGAGTAACACTTCACCAACCAATGCTACCAATCAAATCAGTAGATGTGACGTTAATCCCCAACCAGTTATACAGAAAATTCAGTTATCCAGAATACACCCGGTCCCAACCATTCCGGATAACAGGTTCCATACTGTATAATCGATCACCATTTGCCATTAAAGGTTTCCAGTAAAACAGCGCTCCGTATATTTCCTTTGTAGAAACAACTGTAATGGTGTATTCAAAGCTCCCTAATATTTAATAACGCCAGTGTGTAGTCAATACTCAAGCTGAGCCCGAATGTGTAACATATTCTTTCCTTTTATTTTATTTTTTTAATACTTAGGAATTTTCACTGACTTTAAAAATATTTATTTGCGTTTTCAATACTACTCAGTGCAAAGCTGCTCTGATTCAAATATAAGGAATAAAGACTACTCCATTCTTATTATCACTCTAACGATTAATTTTTTTAAAACCATACGAATACTCGAATTGCATAAATATTTAATTCCTTTGTAGCGTTTCACGGTCGATTTTTTTCTCTATTGATAGACGAACTTGCATGGGCGACTCTGATCGGTTTTTCCCGTGGACGCTGGCCATACCGTCTACACGTCTACATTTTCTTTTGTTTCAGATGCCTGTACGAGGTTCAACCCTTTGACCTGCCTATGACCTCTCTATGTGGCGGAATTCCCCGGTTATGGAGCTACCGCTGTGGAAAATATTCTTTTAGATTATACTTTCTCTTACAATGTGCATTTTTCCCCCCGAACCCTTTTTGCATGAATGCTTTCAGTAAGGAGTCAAATTTTGAAACTGCAACTTTTTCTCTCTACTTTTAGTTACGGGCATATGAGAACTAGCGATAAAAAAAAAATTGTAAGTTAGCTAGGGTGCATATGTAAGAGGATCGTGAAATTGCATTCGTGCAACGGCTAATAAACACGTAACGGAAATGTTATTAATAAAATTTTGTAACAAGATTTCATAAGGAATGCAGCTATTCGCCAAAGACTGAGCCATTCAAAATAGCCATCTGTAAATATGAAATGCACATTAGCATATTTTAAAAAACAAATAATTTTCAGCAGCAGAATAATTTTCAAATAGACGGAAATTTATCTCTTCTCAGTATATATAAATAAAATAAATATAATAAAAAATAAAAATACAATTTATTTTGTATAAACACACAACATAGAGAAATAAATATCAGTGAAAAAACGTGTTTTAAAACTATGCCTTCTTTCTAAGCTGAACTAAAGTTTAAAATCAGTTTTAAGAAAAATTTACGCTTGTGCGTTACGCTAAAGTTATACTTGCAACTTACAAATTCATCCTAGCTCATTGAAGGAGGATCTCAAAAAATTCTTTAAATAATGCATTATTTTATTTAAAATAACATTGTTTATAAAAATGAAAAGCGTTATTACTTCTTTTGACCTCATATGGAAGTCATAATTATATCATTTATAAAAAAGCTAATTGACTAAACCTTTTTATAAATGATAACATTATTTCACACTTTAAAGAAGTAACATTTGAAGGATGTGGATACAAAACTTACTCTCCACTTTTCAAGTTCTTAGAAAAATGCAAAAACTGATTATTATTAACAAATATGAACTATTGGCACTTTTACTGTGTGTGTGATACGTATTTGTTGACATAAAAACTACATGAACATAATCCGAAACCTATAATAATTCTGGTAAAGCTAAAATTTAAATTTAAATACGGAAAATGTGAGTTTTGCAGCAAACTCTTACGATTAATTACTTATAAACAATATATATATATATATATATATATATATATATATATATATATATGAATTTAAAACAAAATATTGGGTTGGCAAGAAAGTAATTACGTTTTTTTACATGAAATTCAAACAAATATATTTTCAACAAGTTTTTAATTTCAGGCAAGCCGTGCCTAAACATAGGCTTCATACTTGCTCCATTTTAAATCAAGAGTTTAACTGGTAACACTTCTTTTCGTCCATGGAAGATGCCTCCCCCCACCTCCCCTTTTTTTACGTCTATCCTCCTTGGAGGACAATATTCAAAATTTCCTGAATTGATTTTTAGGTATTCTGTTGAATTTTACACTAAGAATTTCACGGATATCTCTATTTTTCTTAGAGATCACGTGGGATGTGTGAAAAGACCTTTCTGGCAACCTACACCTAAGTTTACGAATTTTGGAAAATACTCTCCAAATTAAGTATCATTAGCTTCAGTAGTTTTGGTCAGGTGAAATATTGACATACGGAAAAACGAAATGACTTTGTTGCCAACCCAATAAATAAATAAATAAATATCTGAACATTAGTTTTCATTATGTTATTTTGGAGGGTAATAAAAAATAACAATTATCAACAAGCAAAAAGCATTTATTATAAATTTTTCTTGGTTATTCTTAGTAAACACCGACAGATCTAAAGAAACCAATCTCATGATCCTTTGCAACCCTTCCTGATTGGTTGTATTTAGAGAGGGCGAGTTCCGCTACAAAACAGTTGGATAATGTGAGATATACATCGCAACAATATTTTCAGAATTTTTTTTTCAGACAATATGTTCATTATAGTCTAAATAACTATTACAGTCCTATTTGACTTAAAAAAGACGAACATGGGGATATGAATAACTCAATACCTTAAAAAGTGGACAATGTGACTTTCACATCTACACCCTTCATTTAAAGAATTTATACTGATATTACTGGTCTTTATACTGATTCATATAAAGAATTTATACTGATATTTCGTAAGCTATTAAAGTGAGAATAAAATATGTGTTACAATATGTTCAATTTCTAAAGCTTTTTCCCACGATGTAACGCTTATTTATTCAGTATTAAAAAAAGCAACGATTTTTTTTTCATTATTGAATTTAAAATGGTCGGTGTGTGATTTTTAGAAGAATGGTTGTATCCGGAAGTGGTTTTTTTTTTGGGGGGGGGTGTTATCGTAGGGTTAATGAAAGAAAGGTAATTGAATTATTTTTAATTAAAAACTACTTTTATAATCTAGTAAAACCACGGGGAAAAGCTCGTCTACATAGCTTCTTCACTAACTGAAATCATACATTGACATGTGTTTCTAAAAATATTGTACTACAAGTAAAATTTATTTAAATGCATTAGCATCAGTGTTACCAGAGTTGAATATAGATTTATGAGCTTCAGAAAATTGTACATATGCTTATTCACAACCAAGAACTCTTTCTAAAAAATCTCGCATAATATTCTAGTTTGCCAGAAACTCCGTTCATAAAAAACATGCTTACACAGCAGCACAGCATCATAGCTGCTACGTAAAACTATCGATAAATAAAATCTGGGATGTCGAGATAATGTTCTATTTATGGGAATAAAAAATCCATAAATGTTTATCTTCCTCTTTATCGATGCAAAATCGATTTTTACCTAAAATACTTGTATATTTTTTTCTAGTTTACAAGAAATTTAAAAGTAATAGGACATGCGACATAAACATGGTATGTGGAAAAGATCGACACATTGAAGAAGCATTCCTTCAGTTATATAAATAAATATAACTCTTCTGATCGATAATCTATATAATTTCGAACAGAAATATCTGAGTTTGATGTTTTTTAAAATATATATCGATATTATCTGAAATATTACACATTATTTTTTTTAACTGAAGCATCGGATATTTAGTTTGTAAAAGTAATAGTTTAAAAAATATTCAACCATATAGTTAAGCAGAAAATTATGATATTTCTATTTTTTTTATTTTTTCAAAATTTTTTTCTACAGTGCATTTTGACCCTTCCCTGCCCTCCGTTGAGCGGTTAAATAAATATCGATATGCACTGAGATATCAGTACAACTGGATCAAAATTTTTGACTGTTCTACAGTTTAGTAAATCTCTTTTTTTTCCATGATAAGGCCGAGATTTTTTACTTGAAAAGACTGAGAAGCTTATCTACTACTAGTCTATGCTACTTAAACTGGAAGATCTCTGCAATAGTTACAATTTTCATTCAAAAGTTTGCGAAGTTAATTGATATAACAACATAATTGATATAATCAAACCCCTGACCTGCACCAGGCGGGGATCCAAGTGCTACCCATTACACCACTGGCCTTCTCGCGACATAAATACGAGGGAATTTCTCCTTGAAGATGCTTCTTCCACCAGACATATGTCTCATAAAATTGGTTTCATGAAAGATGAAAATCAAAATTGATTTTAATCGTCACTTGAACTAACTTGACAGTTAAAATCAATTAGTATTGTTACCCATTTGTTAGAAATATCGTATGTTTTTTCATGCGCTCCCACTTTAATCACAGAAGGTTCAGAAATTTCGATATGGAAAAAGATTCTTCATGTTAATATTTTTAAAAAACACAAATGCAATTAGACTGCAATTTATGAAATTAGTCAAATTCATATGTTCCGTATTGTTTTCTTTTTAAATTCTGACGGACGGTAACATTGTACGGTGAAACATATACTTAAGAGAACGGATAATTTATACTCTTGAACTAAAAAACAAAAAAAGAAATAAAAGCTTCATTCTTGACTTAAAAAGCTGTGTAATAAAAAGTAAGAATTTTGTATTTTACGATAGATTTTTTGGTTTATTTAATATAATTCTCATTACAAACATTTCATTTAGCAATATTTTAAAATAAATATAGCCAGAATATACACAGATTTCTTTTTAAAACATTGCATATTCAAATCAAAACTGTTTTAATTATATAAGTATACAAAATTTTTACGATAAATTTAATTAACTAATATTTAATTAGAATATTTTCTTAAAGTAATTTTCTATGTACTTATAATAGTATAATGCTTTAGAAATGTTTAGAATTAAGAAAGTTCCGTAAAGCTTTAGAAATGTTTATCAGAATACCATGAAAATGCTGTTACTCATTTTACAGCAAATTTATTGGTACGTCTTTTCGAAAACTTGACACCAGCGGGAATTTTCTGCACCGGAGCTTTTGATCGAAAAATAAGATTAGCTAGACCTTTCTTCTGACTAATTAACTTTGACCTTAATCAAAACAGGGATTTAAGATAACTCCTTGTTAATTGTTTGAGAAGAGCTTTCAAATTTATTTCTAATTAAGACGACGCATTGTTGGACAATAACAGCAAAAAAGGTTTGAGCATAACCATTTTTCTTCTGAACAGTGATCATTTCTGCTGATTAAATATAAATAGAAATCAAAAAATTATTAATAGTTTTGCCTTTACGGGTTCGGAATAATAAATAATAAAAGAAAAAAAATATTTTTTTTCACATTTCTAATTTCAAAATCATTTATACATAATTTTCAAGTAAAATATCATAAAAATGGGTGTTTTTCAATATTCACGCATCACTTATTAAGAAGTGTTAGGGGATGCAAGTCTGTGAAGACATGCACTTGTATGTTTGTGGCTGACAGTGAACGTATTCGAATTTGATAGTTTATAAACATACCATAGATCGTCAAACTGCGTTTTGTGGTTTTTTTTTATTAAAAAATAATTTTGGTTAGTACTTTATAGACTAGACTTTTATTCTTGGTTAAATGCAAGCGAAGTAGTAGACGCAGAAAAATGCTGAAATGCTCAATTTCATGTTGGGTTGTTTCCCAAATTGTGTACGTGAGAATACGGGAAAAACACTGTAACTTAATGTGACATTCAAGTTGCTTAATAAAACAAAATAGTTTGTTTCTTTCTTCTGCAGTATATTGTACACTAAAACTTCTAATTGATTACAAGGGACTTAGGCTACCAGCTCTCTACTCTAATCAGATTTTTAAAAGCTTTTCTGCGTTTTGCGTCTGACGTAACCGCTTAGATTGATTAAATATAACTTTTGTTCTATTGATGAAATACTATTTTTGTTTTTGCGTTGTTTTTTGTTCTTTATATTTTCTTTTCTTTTATTTTCTAGAAATAAATGTAATGTAGTTTATCTTTTTTTTTAGATACTTTTAATCCCCAGTGCCAGGGGGGGGGGGATAACCAGAGGATGGGCCACAATTGCTTGGGCATCTCCCGAAATCTTTGTTTTTAATTTATGTAATAATTAAGCTTTTATGTGAGAAATTATAATCTTCCCAATTTTTTTCACCTTCCCCTAAATATTTTTCTTGCTACGTCACTGCTTAGTATATTAACTGAATCCTTTTTCAGAGTTATAAGGAAAATGATTAAATTAACAAAACGCTCTTAAATAATTATAGTAATATGCGTACCTTTTATATGCACGATAATATATTACGTACGATGATGCGACCTGTCGCGTAAAACTTTTTTGTTTTCATTTAAAACATCAGGCAAATGCATGAGAAGAGAATTGCAGTAATTATAAGTAAAACTAAAAGTAAGATATTTAAGGAGAAATTATTGTACTTGTATGGCTTTTGTCAATCGGACAAAAGCCAACTGCATTTGTTAAACAATGAGGAACAGTGTAGTTCACAGAAATAATTTTAGTGAGGCTTATTGTCTAGTTATCACGAAAATTCACATATAATTTTTTTCGTATTTTTATTGTTTTCTCAAAAGTAATATTACCACATTCATCCTTAAGCTTCGTGCTTTACATAAGCCAATTTACTTTGAAAAATCCTTTTATGAAAAAAAAAAAGGAAACATAATTTAAACTACGCAATCCATATACAGGCAAGATGATCCATCAAGTTTATCTGCGCTTCTTTCAACACAAGGTCAAGCACTGCACGCTGTATATTACCAATGTAAGAAAGCTTAATTAATGTAAAATAGCTGAGACCAATGAATTTATACATATTTTTTGTCTGAATTTCCAATCTAATATGTTTAATTTGAAAATGATAAATTTCATAACTCAGTCTGCTCATATG
Source organism: Cheiracanthium punctorium (assembly GCA_038373885.1). Taxonomy (NCBI): domain Eukaryota; kingdom Metazoa; phylum Arthropoda; class Arachnida; order Araneae; family Cheiracanthiidae; genus Cheiracanthium; species Cheiracanthium punctorium. The sequence continues at coordinate 650,835 of JAWZYV010011941.1, forward strand.
ACAGGGGGTAAAAATGTATTATCCATTAATGTTTTCATATGCTATTGTTATTGTTTTTTAATTATTTTTACTTGGGGTCTTTTTATTCTTTATATAGATTGTACAGAAGGATGTCCAATTCTACTCTATTTTATATTCCTACCCATATATCATTATATCTGAAAGTAAGTACTAAGTTCTGACATAGAAAATTTATAATTTCAAATCTCTATTCTATAAAATAATGTTTCCGATTTATACAACAACTTAAAATTATCTATATGATTGCAAATATCATTTCATTCATATTTTAGTTTTTTTATTTAAAATTCCATATCCACATGAAATGAACTTTTACCACGCGAATAAATAGCTAAAAAATGAAGATACAAATTATCAAGACATTTTTCATTGATTTCAAGTCGAGCATTAGTCTGAAATTTTACTATCATCTGTTAATGGATTAGTGTTTTGTAATGAACATTTCTTATAGTATTATACAGCTGATAAAATATGTTTTTAGATATTCATTGTAAAGCTAAGGTATGTATAAAATATTTAAAAAATAAAATATATAAGTAACATAAAAATAAATAAATTCAAACAAAAGAAATCAAAAGTATTTTCTTGCGAGATATTTTTACGTTTAAAAAAAAAACAGTGCAAAAAGTACTTGGGAGAAAGAATCCTAAACACAAAGTAGCATTAAAAGCTTTCTTTAAGACAAAAATTTAAGAAAATAGTGTTTAAAATATTTCACAACTCGTATGAGTTTACTGCCAGTAAGTGGTCATACTACATCTTTTGAAAAACATTTCGAAATCTTTTTTCAAATACTTATGTTTTTATTAACCTAGAAGAGATTTTTTTTGTGTGCCTTGACTTGACATTTGTAACTGCAGTTGTTTCCTAGGGAAATTTAGTAAAGTGTTATTTTTATTTATTTATTTAAGTAAGTTGCCCATTACTGGTAATTTTATTAAATAACTAGCTTTTTAAATTGTGAATGGTTATGTTTATTGCAATTAAGAATAATGCTCGAAAATGTTATCTAAAAACTTTTCATATTTGCCTAAAATTTCGTGTATAATTTTTTTGTTCCTGAACTATGTTTAAGAAATACCTGTTCATTTCATATAAAACCTGGCCCTGGAAAAAAATCGTTTGTGTAAAAAGGACAGAGAAACTAACATTATCGTATATTTTCTGCCGACCCATTAACAAGCATTCTAGAAGCAAAACTTTGTGACTACGTAAAAAGCCAGTTATTAGAGTACTTGGGAAAAATCATTCGCATTCATTTTGTATTCATGGACTTCCAGATTTTAATTAGTCCGATATTGACCGACTCTCACAGGCGGATTTTTAAATTTTTTTGGTCAAAACCTATAAATTGATTTAAAAATTTGAAAAGCTAAAGAAATCGAAAAAAAAATATGATTGGCATACACTGAAAGCATATAAAGTCATCTGTTAAATCCTCCTGAACACCCAAAAATATTTTTACTTTGCCGACAAGATTTTCAATTTTTTTATAATTATCTTTTGAATTACATTCTCTATAATATTCAATTAATTGTGCACGACATAGGACGACATTCACAAAAGATAAACCTAAAAAAAATTAAAAATAATAATATTTTAGTGTTTCTTTACTTTTGATATGAATTATCTAATAATGAGGAGAGTAGAAAATATTAGCAACTACAATTAACACAAACGTTAAGCTACGATGAGGAACTTTATTATAATCTTTATAACGTAGCCTGATTCTAATGAATTTATAACTTTCCAGCTCAATAAAATCAATCATTACATTAAATTTAACTCCAAGATTTGTTTTCTTTTAGTCTTTGCAAAAACAATCTAAAGAAAATAACTATATTTTAAATTGCAAATATATATTCCCAGGTTCACAATCCATTATAAAAAGCTACGCCAAGCACTTATAAAGCACGAGAACTTTTCTTTTTAATAACTTCAAATTTAAACAATAATCATTTATAATTTAAGAGACGACAAACTTTTCAATAGTGGTTGACCGTTACAACATTTGATTCAAATATTATGCAGTCTGATATTGGATTCAAGAAACCAATAAGAATCGAAAAAATAAGTAACTTGACTGTCATGGCTGACTTCGTATATTGGAAAATCCGCCTGTGTGCGACGTGTAACATTCTGCAATTGGTTGATTCAGTCAGACTTAATTCGAGCTCCGTTGACAATATTCCATGGACTGATGAACATTATCAAATTTTCACCGAGTCAGTTTACTAAGCGGTGGACTGGTTTGAAAGGATTCATAGAATGTCCTTCTAGATCTTTGGTCTATCGATCCTCTACGATCTTTACTTATACAGTCGTCTTTGAACGCTTGTTTATAATACTCGCCCAGTTAATGTAAATGACAAAAGATAAACAGAAGATAGTTCATGCTAGCAACAATGTTAGTGGTATAGAAATGTAAAATATTTTTCTAGAAGCATTATTAAAAGAGCTCTTTAATAAAAGGGCGAATCAGAAAGCCTTTGATCTTATTTTTTATTAGCCAAAATAAGGTACATACAGATAATTGCAAGTGTACGTACCATTTTACTCAATCTATTTACGTACCATTTTACTCAATCTATACTATTTGTCCACATAGTCACTACACCTATTCAGAAATTTGTGCCATTTATTTTGAGAATTTGAGATGCCTCAATGGCAGAATTCGTGCAGCTGACTGTGGATCCACCGCCGGACTGAACTCTTTAGCTTCATCATTGCACAGGAATCGATATTTTGCCAGGACATTCTTCCATCATAGAGTCCGGACCAAGGCCTTAATGGTTTTCCCGTTTTCAGTTCACCTAAGCTGTTCCTGGTGGAACAGCTATTCACAGGACAACCATGAAACAAAAATTCATCAGTCCGCCGTGGGATCCACAGTTAGCTGGACGAATTCTACCACAGGGTCATCTCAAATTGAGTGCTCTGATGGGACAAATGCTTCAACTAGTGTGAGGAATATGTGGAAAAGTAGAATAAAATACGTAGAATAGTACGTCTATTTGAAATTACAAGTATGCAGCTTATTTTGGCTAATAAAGCATAATGACAGGCTTTTGACTCGACGTCATATACTTAAATTTGAAAAAAAATTGGAATTCCGAATTACATTTCGGAATTTGTAAAGATAAGTTCTGTATGAGTTAATGGTAAGAATTCTCAGAATGGTGAATTATATTTCTAGTATTTGTAGTCAGAGTTTTCCCTTTATATCAGTGACCTTTTCACAAGGCATGCATATTGTGCCTCAACTTAGGTGTTGCATAAAACGTAAAGTTGAACATGTGTGACGTATAAGGTTAGCGGGTCATATAGTGAGTACCACAACTTCATATAATCTGTCTGCATAATACTTTATTTAGATCCATGCTATAAAAAAGTAAGTTACGTTTAAAAAAAAATACATTAACGTACTTTTGAACTAAACGATTCTCGCCGTCAATAATTTTTGTTGATGAAACAGTCTTTCTCACGCTACGGAAAAAGTCGTGTGGATCAGATTTTTTTCCCTTTATCGTAAATCTGATAATGCTAAAATGTACAGGCATGCTATTTTTTAAGTTACATTGTTAAACTAAAAGTAGCAGTTTCTGATTGACCAAATTTATCTAAAAGGACCCTGTGAAAATATAAATAATTAACATTTTGGAAAATTAATCGAGCCACCATTTCATTAGTCTTCTTTTCTATCTTGCTTTAAAATATTTTCAATTTAGACTGATGACTCGTCTTTAAAAGAATTCTTTGCGTACTAATCTTTACTATAAATTAGTATCATCTAGCAGTAAAAGGTTTCATGTTTAAGAAATGTTGAACGTTTTTCATTTTTATAAATTTTCATGCATTACTTGAGCAATATGTTTTTTTCCTGCTTTTCGTTGAGTAAGGGAAGTAAATTACTATATTTAACATTTCCTTTTCAGGGTTTAGATGAATATTCCTTTGATGTTTTTTGTTTGAATGAGAAAGCTAATGGTCAAGGTCTACGGTATCTAGCTTACGATTTGTTGAATCGCTATGGACTGACGCATAAATTCAAGGTAAGATAACACTAATATTCCTTTATTGAATGAAGCAGCTTTTGTCGACTTATTTAATTTATTGATTCGATTAAAATTCGATAAAAATATTCCAACTATTCGAGGTCAATTTAAAAGATCATTCCCTCTCAATAACAAGGTGGGGTAATACCTTACCCAGCGATTCACTGGTGTTTCAGGTGCTTTTTTTATTTTCAAAAATTATCATAAAATACCCAGCAATCGGATAATGGATAGATTTTCAGATTTTTAAAGTACCTAAGAGTATCTGTTCGAATAAGCTTTCAATTTCGTACGTTTTGAAATTTTTCTAACATCCAGAAGCTATTAGATTTTAAGTAGCTAATTTTTTTTATATATCATTTTACCTACCAAATTTTCAAGCCGAACACCCTTATGGTGAACATTTGTGGGTGAATTCAAATAAACTGATTTCCTGCCTTATCTGTTCATAATAACGAGTAAAAATTCTTATATACAGCTAGCTAAACCTGTGTAGTGCAGCTCACTCGAGAAGCCTCACCTCCGGTGATCTTACTTGTAATTGTCTGGGCACATCGTGTATTGCCGGCAGATGTTGAAATTCAAAACCAACAGTTGTAAATTTTTCAAAGAACGATATACTTTTGTTTCTAATATACGAATTGGGTTGATGATATATTAATAATGAAAATTGATGTTACAGATTTATCGTATCGCCGCTACGCCTCCCCAGAAGATGAGGCTTGGGAGAGGATAAAGATTAATAGTAAATTTTCCAGAATGTGCGAAAAAACAATTTTTGTAAACAGTTAATGCAGCTTAGTATAGGTAACTGAATTTCGAAGTAGGAAATAGATAAGTACTCGTAAAAGACCAAATTGTTGAAGAAACACGAGCAAATTCCTAATTAAATTTCAGCAATTTACAATTATTAAGCACATCACACTCACAAACATTCACACAAATGCACTGTGTCCTGAAAATACTGAAGTAGGCTTTCATTGGTTAACTATTGATTCTAGACCTATACAATAAATTGCAAAGTTACATGGAAAAGGTACAGAATTTCACGGTGACGATTAAAAATTTCCAGGAGATTAAATCTAAGTAAATACAAAATTTAAATTTTTATACGACCCCTATACAAAAAAAAACCCAGTTAGTAAGTGATCCTCACACATTAATTAGGTGATGTACGAAGTTTCACCCTTTCATCATAAAATATCTCGGAGACATAATTAAAAAAAGTTGTTGATGTGGGTTATGCAATACCAATTATAACAAAAGTACTGTGTATTTATGTTCTCTCTTGTAACTTGTGCAAAACCCCGAAATGCTATCCTCTCATGTGATTTATTACCGTCGAGAGCCTTTGAAAAAAGGCTTAAGTCAGCGCATATTTTTTTTCTGTCACTTTTTAGGATAAAGTGCTCAAATTTTGTTGATCACTTATTAATGTATGGGGCACATTTGCTAATTGGAACTGTTTTGTGCGGAGACTGTATAAAAGTTTAAATTTTGTATTTTAGATTTAATCTTCTGTAAATTTTAATCGATACCATAGCGTTCTGTACCTTTTTAAAGTAACTTTGTAATTTATTATTCATGTCTATGATCAATATTGAAGGAATAAAAACTATATAAAGCCAGCTCGAACGACAACTTACGAGAATAAACTGAGGTCTTAGGGAATTGCCAGTTTACTAGCGGACAAAAATCTTTCCCTTACTTCTGGATCAATGTTTCAAAATTGCATTTTTAAAAATTTACCAAGAGACAAATTAAAAAAAAAAAATTCTTCATAATGAGTACGCAGCAGAGAACAGTTCCTAAAATGCTTATTATAAAACAATATGCCAAAACATTTCAAACATCTTTTCCCATTTAAATTTCTTCTTTTACAATGATTTTTTTAAACTATTGTAAAACTATAAGCTGCATCTTTTATTTATTTATTTTTTTTTTCGTTCTAAATAATTTCAATAAATGAACGGAACGCGACGTAAATTGAAAAAAAAAATGTATGTTGCAACACTGCCAAAAGAGCGATAAAGACCAGAAAACTGGCAACCTATGCAGTCACCATCATTTATCATTTATTTCACATCGTAAGAAGTCTGGAGTGAGGATGAATGGAGTAGTAATTACACAAGGTATTTCATCTCCGATATTTGAAATAAATTGAGCCCTTAAATAAGTGTATTGTAATGAATAAAAATAAACTGTCGTTCGGCACAGGTGAATGGGCTACTGTACATGTGCATGTTCGAACTCTGGTAATTTCGATTAACAGCTTTATTAAATAATCGTAGTTTTATACTTTATTTGTGTTTTATTACAATACGCTATTTCATACTTAAATGTGAAAGAATTTGAAACAAGTACCTAGTCCTTCATTCTTTTCATCAAAGGGATACATTTATTTAGTCATTGTAGGATTACTGAGTGTCCATATTCCATTACATCATTAAGACAAGATTAGAGGGAGCCGGTGCAGTATCAAGCATAAATTATCTTAAACGCATGGATTATGACACTCTCTCTATTAGAGGAGGTTTATGAGGAATGTATTCATAGAATAATAAATCAATACTTGATCTATTCAAAGTAAAGGAAAAATTAATTTTAGCATAAAATGGAGAGCTAGAGTTAAAAGAATTCCATCAAAGAATATCCTTTAACCCTTTAACGCGCCGTGTTCCCGCTCTGGGAACACCCAACTCTGACGTTTTGACTGTTGCCAGTCACGAAGAATAGATTGGATTTCTATAAAAATAGTGGCGGGTGACATAGCTCCACGAGAACCCTTTACTTTTAGCACGTCATTTCCCGTAAAAAAAAATGGTCACGATTATTTTTAACAGCACTGACATCTGCTGAAGAATGGAAGAATGCGAGAACAGCTGGATAGATTGCCCAATGCTGAAAAAAGGGCAGCCGTTGCCATCGCTCGACTGAACTACGAGCCAGATAGCGGACGATCGAAACGTTCATCGCGTGCCATAGATCTAGAGACCCTTTTTTGACGCAGCTGGCACAGCCAGCTGTCGTGGCAAATAAGAGTAAATAAGAGTACACATTTTGCCCCATTTTGTATTACCGTTTCACTCGTCAAATTAATCAGACTTGGTCGATGCACAGAACACATTGATAAACCCGCATCTATATACATTCACAATTAACGAACCTAATAAGAAGTAGAAAAAATCACTGACATTTAAGTATATATATCCCCCCGAGAAATACTAACGATCCCAGACAGACCCCCCACAGTTCAAAGTCATAATTTGTAACTTTTTTTTTCTCATTAATCTAGAATTGAACTTGAAATTTAAAACCCTGCCAAATTCGCTGACCTTTTATGTACTCCAGGATGCTTACAGTGAAACGAACTTTCAAATTCACGTCTCAATATTTTTACGAATTATAATTCACTGACGATAACCTCGGTATTAGTTTTTTATCATGCGCTCAGCGCTTGACCAAAAATGTCTTAATTATAGTAAGCGAAAGCTTTTCTTTAAAGCTATGCTATACCGCGCTTGGAAAATAAAACTGTCTACAGCGGATGTAAATAATTTGAAAAATATTTTTCCCCTTCAGAATATGTAAAGTACATAAGCTCTTCAGCATGATTTGGTTCACTGCCAACTGAAAAAGACTGCTTTCTAGCTGGGTCTTTTGAATTTATGGCGGTTCGTTTTACTGGTCTATCGTTAGAAATGCCAACCGAGACAATAAGTTAGAAGTTAAGTTAGTCTGATTTGAATTTTAAAAGGAAAACGTATCGTTATACACACAGCCGGTCACTATCTCGCTTTCTGCAATTTAAAACCTCGAACCTTTATTCCTCAAGGCTTTAGGTAATGTGCAAGTAACGCGTGGATATACGAGATATATGTCGGGAATATTGAGATTTGAGCAAGAAAAAATTTTAATTGCAAATTTATTTAAATTTTGAACACCCCAGAATTTATGGTGTTAACCCTTTAACGCGCAGTGTTCCCGCTCTCAGAACACCTAACTCTGACTTTCTGACTGTTGCCAGTCAGGAAAAATAGATTTTCTATAAAAATAGTTGCGGGTGACCTAGCTCCACGAGAATTCTTTATTTTTTTAGCACGTCATTTCCCGTAAAAACAATGGTCACGATTATTTTTAACAGCACTGACATCTGCTGAAGAATGGAAGAATGCGAGAACAGCTGGATAGATTGTCCCATGCTGCAAAAAGGGCAGCCGTTGCCATCGCTCTACTTAACGACCAGCAAGATGGCGGACGATCGGAACGTTCATCGCGTGCCACAGATCTAGAGACCCTTTTTTGACGCAGCTGGCTATACCGCACAGCTAGCTGTCGTCAAAAAAGGGTCTCTAGATCTTTGGCACGCGATGAACGTTTCTATCGTCCGCCCTCTTGCTGGTAGTTAAGTCGAGCGATGGCAACGGCTGCCCTTTTTTCAGCATTGGGAAAGGGTTGCGCCTCAAAGGGTTAAAAGTTTCTTGCGTGACTAAAACAGCGCTAAATCCTCTGTCGGCGCTAAAAACCCTAGTCTTAAAATATTCTCATCTGAACTTGCGCGGGTCTATCGCTCTTCAGCTCATCTTATCGTATCACAGGCTCCTGCATAAGATGGCGTATAGCAAATTTGAAAGCCTGACGAAAATGAAATAAGGAAATAAAATATATGTAAATAAATGCACAGTGCCATGTTATGAAAACAAACGAATTATTGCCTCTTAATAATGCATAACTTACACAGGATTATTTCTGAAAACATTTAACTCTTGGCTGTTTTTTCGTTGCCTTTCGAAATTAATTTTATTTTATTTATTATTTTTTTTAGAAAGAATAAATTCTACCGTGCAATAATATGTACGAATTATCCATAAATATTTTTTTTATATTCTATACTCAAGTATTTTTAGATATTTTACTAAAAATATTTTTTTATCTAATTATCGAAAACTGTAAACCGTAACATAGTTATTCTTAAAAAATGCCCAGTAAAGGGCGATACCGTTTGTGGAGAACCAACAAGGAACTTTACAGGGCTGGGTGCGAACGCTCTAATAACGAAAACAGGGGCGTTTGAGCCGAGAACGACCATAAGGATGGTAAATTTAAACGGGCCTTTACTTTAGCTCCAACTTTTTCGACTGCAATAGACAGAGTATTTTATTTACAGGGTCACCGAAAAGATATTCAATACATTGAGCTTCGTGGTAGTCATCGTTTGGGCCATGCCCAAAATTGCGCCAACTGTCGTCCAATATTCATTGAATAAATTATAATTGTTATATTCGAATTGCATTCTTGCTGCTCGAAGACTGTTAATAATTATGCAATCTGGTCTCCGTTAAACTTGTTTGATTTTTAATGTTCAGTAAAAAGCAAAATTTTTGACAAAAAAAGCAAGACATTTTTGACAACAAATGGAAGCATTCGCCGTCTTTTACGGCTCTCATAATAGAAGCATCTCCGTACTTTTGAGAGCACAGAAATAATGGCGTATCCCAAAATCTCGATACTTACCCCCAAAAGTACCTATGCGGTCCGCATGTTCACAGAATCTACCCTTTTCTCCATTCGCGACTGTCTGATTGGACAACAGAACAGCGCGGACGGTTTTACCATGTTTGTACCTAAATCAATTCAGTGAACGTTGTAACATTTGCAAATAGCTTTTAATAGAACTGAAGTATATTTTTCCCTCAAAAGAGAATACTTTTATGCTTTTACGATCAAAAGTAGCTATAGATATAACTTATTTATTATTTAAGAAAAATATTTACATTATATTTAAAATAACTGATTTAAAAAATGGTGTTATGTTTACAATTTTTTATTTTACATTGCAATACGTTATTTTTATATGCCTAGCAAGTATTCATTCATGAATTATGAAAATTCAATAGCCATTTTGATTGCTACTTTTATAGATCTTGTAATGCCTTTCTTTTAAAATAAAAAATGAAAAAAAAAAGGTGTTAGCTAAAATACATGGATTTGAATGATTTAATCTGTTAAAAATAATAGAAAGAAAAATTATTGATTAAATATAAAGGGAAATACTAAAGTTGTAAGTTTTATGTATATTTGTACTTTTTAAAAATGTTTACTGATAACAGAAATAATAGATAAATTTCTGATGTCAACTTCTTGAACAAGGAATGATTTATTTTAAAATCATTTTGCATAAAAATCGAAATATCAACATCTTACTTGGTCATGTTAAAATATTGTGCGGAGTTGAGGCTCAATACTCATGAATAAAGGCTAGGAAAAATAAATAACGTTTTCGACTAATAGCGAAAATGCCGTCCCAAAAAAGGGACGCTAGGCATAAATGGGTTAAGTTGCTTTATCAGAAGTTCAAGCGGTAGCTTGGTTAACAGAAATACGTCATAGGGGTTTGACCCTCTTCCTTGACTTAACGCTAATTTCTAGGATTGATCTTTGAAAGTCTGAGATTGACAAAAGGGGTATCTTCAACTTTGTGTCCTTAAAACGATGGGACAAGTTACAGACGTATGAAAAATAAAATATTCACATAAGTAGAATAAAGAGGACTCTCGTCCATCACTCTCGTAAAGTTCTGTGAAAGGTACCCAGTTCAGGCAATGTACGAGGGTCGTTCAGAAAGTAAGTTTCGTCATTTTTCTTTTCACACAGGAACTTTATTATCCCAAACAAATCGCACCATGACGTTATAAACTGTAGGCCTTGCACTTTTTTCCCCACAAAGTCGCCTCCGACATTGAGACACTTCTCGCAGCTTGCAATTAGTTTGAAGAAACCACTCTGGTAAAACTCCGTGCCTTGTTTAGGAAAGACCCTCGAATTTCCAGGAAATTTTGAGTACACATGTCAGTGTTTAAGTTTTAAAAAAAAATTGTTGGTGTGTTACAGTGAGAACACGAGTTCAGTAAACAGAAATTTACGTCTAAGCCGCACTCAAAGGGTTCGAAATCATTTATCATCTACTTCAATGTGAATGCAACACAAGTGGCATTTTGTAGTTGTTTTCACTGCTGGGGAAGTCGAGTGCTTAAAGATGATTACTCCCCCGTATACAAGGACAAAAGCGAAACGGAGACGAAAGTTTGACGAGCACTTATCTCGTTACGGAGACAGGAATTATAAACAAAATGCATTGCAAAGTTAAATGCAAGTAAGGCAGTCAATTTCTGTGACACATCGCGAGAGAGAATAGATCCAATTTCCAGTCTTGATCCAGTTAATGTGTCATAGTAAGTGAAGGATTTTTTTTTTTTTTTATGCTGAAAAAATTAAGGCCTACTGCCAGTTTGCGAGTCAAAATCTTTAATAAGAATATTTTAAGAACTTTAATGATTTTAAAACTATAATGTGTCAATCAATTTCTATCATAATTGGTCTTGCTTTAGTTAGGTAATTACTCTGTTGTTTCATATTAGTTAGCTTTAAATATAGTCAGTAGGTTCAAAGTTAATCATGTCTGTTCTTTTTTTAATGTGTTTGAAGGATAGCGCATATGTGCTGGCATCCATCTTATGTACTCTATACTGTGTTGTTATTACTAAAATTAAATAAATTTTTTTAACGAAAAATACATCCTATATCAGTATTTTCTAAAATTTCACCTAAACAATACTTCCTAAAAGTTTAGTTTTAAATCATGGTATCCGATTGACTGAATCTTTAAATCTGCCGTACTGGTTCTTTTCATTTATAACGGGAAAATTTGACGGATGTAAGTGGAAAATAACTCCGATTTATTCAAACTTGAAACTGGGGTTTTATTTTATGTTAAAGCTTATGTAAGTGCCTTAACATGAAATATTTTACATTCAGAGAGCATTCTTAAAGAATAAAGAAGCCTGCATACTTTTTCTAGATTTTGTTTTCAGGATTGATACGCGAAGAAATTGAAAATATTTAAATTTTTTTATATGCCATAAATCTAATCAGATATGAGATAATAGGGTATATACACCTGTAACTGACACCTTAAGATCAATGTAAAAATTAACTAGTAATTGCTACTTACTAAAACTACACTAAATCGTTTTGTTTTCAAAACTTAAGTGCATTCTCTTAATTCATGTAGGATTTAATTTATTCAACAATGTTGAATTTTTCCATTTTTAAAAGATTTTTTATTCTGTCAAGGTGGCTAAACCAGACACCTAGAAAAAAAAAAATCGGTGTCACCAGTAGCTGGCCCTAATAAAATAAGTAAGAAACCTACACATTTGTTTTTAAATGACAATCCTATTTTGGAAAAAGTATGGACATATTTTTAAATATTATATTTTACCAGTATTAAATTATCTTGCAAAATCAAAGAAAATAGTACAGTTTCAGAATAATATAAATGTCGCTTTCGCATGCTATTAAAAAGTTTGATAGGATATTATCATGACAAAAATTAAAGACAAACATTTATATATTATATATGAGCTATTTCCAAAAAGATAATAAATTCCTATGTTATTGAAAATACATTCATTAGGAACATCGAGGTACTTTCTTTGTTTAGCAAAGCTAACTCATCTTTTCATCTGTTCCATATTTGGTATTTCATATTCCTATTGAACATCATCATTTTATTTATAATGACACTGACACCTGTATGAAAATTTGTTTAAAATCATATCTATTAATCCATAAAATACGGAGCAGTTGGAAACACTTCCAATGTCTGCTTTCTTTACCCAAGTATATTTAATTTCCATAATTTTTTTTTTGAGAAACTTGAAGTCGCGGGACTCTATCAGTTGTTCTTCTTCAATAATACTTTTCTTCACATAAAATTCTATAGATTTTTTTTCCTAGGTTACAGAACTAGTATTTTTATTTTTTTTATTTTAACTTTAGAGCTTACTTTCAGAAAATGTTATTCTTTTGTTTCATACTGCTCCTTTTCTAAATTCTTTTTTTTTTCCTCTTTTACTCTAAAATACTTAATCCTCCCATCACCTGAGGTCAGGCCAAAATAATGCCCTTTTCAGAAGGATGATGAACTTGTTTCGTCTATAATTTCTAAAATAACAACTTTTGAATGATTGTGATAATTTTTTTGGCCGTTTCCTTAAAAAACTTAATACATGCCCTTATCCCTTTTGATGCTTAACGATTTATCCGATTTTGGCCCAAATAATAAATACACTTCCATAGGAATTGAAAATATTTTGTGGCTGTTCAGAATTTGTGATTTAAGTCCATGATCTTTAAATTAAAAAAAACAACGTTTTACGACATGTTACTATAAGCTTTATGCCTGTACTTTATTATGAAGCACTAAAATAATTTTTAATGCAAGTAGTAGAACAGAAACGGTGAACCAATAACTGACATGAAATCAGTCCTTAGATCAAAATTAAGTTTTCAAAAATTATCTGCAGATAACTTTTGCTGAATAGCTCTTTAATGCATTTCCTAAAATTTTTATGCAGTTATCACGAACTTGACTGAAATTCCAATAACTTACATAAGTGTCACTTACTGGTGAAATCCATAATTTTTTTTCCCATTAACTGATACCTCATCTTTAATAAATAAATAAATAAATTTATTAAACTTCACAGACTTATTTTTGTACCATTGTCTGATACTATTTAGTTTAATTTCTAAAAATAAATATTTTTTAAAATAGAAGCAAGTTGAAATGCATTTATCTGAATTTCAGCATTAAGCCAGCCACTGAGAATAAGATATTTTTATCACCTGGGAATCTCAATTTTTAATATTTAGAGTCATCTTGAGGTAACATTTTTGCATAAAATTGAAGATAAATATCGCATAAAATTGAAGATAAATATCTAAATTGGTTCTAGAAGCACCATTTTATAAAAGTTCTAAAATAAAAGCTTATTATAATAAATTATGTCTGCAAATTGTCACTAACTGGTGCACCTACCCTACGGATTATTATTTATAATTTTCTGTGAAACTCATTTAATTGGACACATCGCACACTTTAAAGAGTAAAGAGAATTTATGAACTCAAATTTGTTTTTGTTTTTATTTATGGCTGCATAATAAAGTGAAGTCATATTACACAATCCTTCCTTTCTTTCTATTATTCGGCCCGCGTGTCGATAAGAATACTGAACATGGAAGGTGACTGAAGTATGAAGTTCCCGGGTTTGGGTCTGTCGCTCGGCCATCGATCTACGGTTTGGAGTTTTGGCCGATTTTCTCCAGATGTAATGTTAAATACGCGTTAGAACCTGGCAGATAGCCCATGAGTAGCTTTGCCTTAGTTCCCAACAAAGCAAGTTTCTTTCTTTCTTTTTTAACATTTTATTATTGTAAGGTTACAGAAGTATGTTTCATTTTCTTGTGCAGACTTTAATTTCATTTTCTCTTCGTGAATCTTTAACATGAATTTTTCTCTGATTATTACTGGAACTTGGTAAACGAACTCTTACCTTCGGATCAATTTAATGAGAGATTTTGAGGGATATAATGAGAAAAATGTGAAATGTATTATGAAAAAAAAAAATAACACTTCCCTTCAAAAAGAAAAAGAAGTTTAGCATCTTAGTTTTTAGCTTTTTGAAAAGTGCTTAGCGTGCAATGAAGGTAACATTTCTAGTTTAATCTTTCCCTAACATCCTGATTGAAACATCTGAAGATTTCCATACATGAAAGGTCGCCAAAGAGGATTTGAAAAAAAAAAAAATCTGACTCCGTTTGACTGACTGCCTCATACAATGAAGCATCCTTTAAAAAAAAAAGTACTGTGAAACCCATTAGTATGCGCTGTAAGTATTCTTTATAACCTTTAAAGTCGCACCTATCTCAGTCATAGGAGACGAAGGCTTTGGCAAAGGTATAGTGAAACTATGATCGAGAAGTCATGATTCATCACATTAGAATGGAAAAATAAATATGTAGCAAAACTTGCTACTTCTAGTTACTCATTACCCAGCCTGAAAACATGATTCATCTCATAGGCATGCAAAAAAGTCATGCAACAAAAATTGCTGTTTCTCGTGACTCATTTAACAATAGCAAGTAATTATCTACAAGTAATTGCTATTAATTTTTTACGATTGGACAAAAAGGAAACTAAAAGATATTAAAAGAAAATAGATGCGCGGTATTACAGCAGTGAAGTACGGACATAGCGCCAAAAATGAAATTTTATGTGTCCATGGAAAGCACATATTAACCGCATTTTAAGGCATTGGCTACTATATATTCCAATAAAATTTCGATTTACTGGTATAGATTCCAATAAAATTTCAATATACAGTTAACTCCGTATATAGTGAACCCGGATATAGTGATCTTTCGGTTATACTGAACGCAAACCATTAGTCCCGATTCACATACAGTATCTCTGTTCATCATGGGGACACTTCGGTTTTAGTGAACTTCGGATATAGTGAAAGAAATTTGACTGTGCCCAGAGGTTCACTATAAACGGAGTTGACTGTATTGAGTCTGTTTGCAGGACTATGTTATCCACTGCTCTGCGGAACACTCATGGTTCAATGATTCTACGACGACAAATGTCCGAGTGGATAAGACACTGAACATTGATAAATAGCTGAAGTGTGAAAGTCCCAGATTCTTGCCTCTCGCACGCCTTTCGATCTGAAGTTCTGGAGTTTAGGTTGGTTGTTTTCTCCAGGTGTAAAGAGAATATCACATTACAGCTCCTTAAAAAGTCGCCGCCCAATGATTCCCCCCCCCCTTAGATAGATCCTCCTGTAGCCTTTCCTCCTGCAAATTGGTCTTCACGTAGCTTTACCTGTACCAAACCAATAAAAACTTTTGGAATGGTCATTTGGAGAATCGAACTTGCCTCTAATACCACCAAGGATAACTTGCAATTTATGTTGAAAATATCTGAAATGTATTGAGGCACTAGCTGGCTTACCGCAAAATACTAATCCCTTTGCCGCCGTTTTTTTTCTTTTTTTTGGGGGGGGGGGGATCGCTCAAACTATTTAAAAAATTGTTAGAACCGGCGCTATTTCGCCGGCAGACCGGCGAATGCAAGAATTGCGTTAGTCTCTCAAAGGAAAATACTGGACCCCGTTTTAATGATTAGCGACATAGGCGACCTCTGGCGCTGAATCGCGTAAGCAGCTCCTACGTGTGTTCAAGATGGAATCTACTACCAGCGCACGCATGCGCAAAACAAAAAATGATTACGACTCATAGCGCTATCTTGCAGGCAAATTTCATTTTTCTCTTTTACAATGCATCGATGATCGTCCTATATGAAAGTCCCTTCCTTACTTTTGTGACACAAAATGATTTGATAAGAATTGGAGTAAAAATTCAAAATAAACACAATATTAAAGTCTCAATTTATCTAAGATACATTGAATGAAAATATGTAATTTTGAAAAAAAAAAAAACTTTTTACACAAATTTAATGTTTTGTCTATCGTTAAACGATCATTAATTTAATCGACTCTTACTTACCTTACACTTTGACATTTTGCAACTTTGAATGCGATCTCTGTTAAAAGTTGTATTGTGAGCAATTTATCAAAAGACATATGTTGCTGCAATTTTTTATGAAGGAGAGACTAGAAAGCTCAATGAGAAAAAATGGGAGAAAGCGTGAAGAAAAAATCACCCCCTGTTTGTGTATTCTATCCATAGACTTAGATATGCAATAATTGGTCTGGGCATCTGTTTGTACTTAATGTATTAAAAACGAACATTCCCAGCTTCAGCTTCCATACACTTCTATTTTCTTAAAAAATGAAATGAAGAATGCAAATCTGAAAGCATATTTCTTTTTTTTTCATTTATTGCGCTTTTTTTTTTTAATGGCAGGAGACTGGAAAACGTCATTGCCAAAGGGAGAGCTTCACCTTATAATCACCTACTTGAACGAAATTTTGTGAAAATGTAGCCCATAGGATATGAAATTGATTAATTTAAAATATAAGAACCAATAAACGAGTATTCTCCTGAAATCACCTGCTAAACACGAGAAACAATCTGCATACACAAATTAAATGCTGCTTTAAAATGAAAATTTTCGCACAGCGTTGGCGTTATTATCTAATGTGCCAGTTTGCTAAGCAACAGATGACAGGTTTCAATTTGAATTCCGACCTGGAGCAAATATTTTTATATTCTTTCATAAC
Organism: Cheiracanthium punctorium; assembly: GCA_038373885.1. Classification (NCBI taxonomy): domain Eukaryota; kingdom Metazoa; phylum Arthropoda; class Arachnida; order Araneae; family Cheiracanthiidae; genus Cheiracanthium; species Cheiracanthium punctorium. The sequence goes on from JAWZYV010011941.1 coordinate 667,999, forward strand.
TCATTTAATAATACAAATTAGAGAGATCAGGAAGTAATACCGTTTGTTGGTATCTCAATATTACGCCTTTCAAAACTACTGAAGGTGATGATACGAAATTTGTCAGGTGCTAGATTACATATCATTTTTTAAAATTCGTAACCTATGAGATCAAAACTTCGTTTGTGATTTCTGATATTAAAACTTATTTAAATCTGATGAATTAAATTAATTTACTAAGAGTTCAAAATGATACACGGTCACGTACGGGGTAAATGATTTAGTCACGTACGGGGGGAAAAAAGGAACTATTCAGTTTTCACGCACTATTCCGCAGTATCTGCAGGTAATTTGAAGATTTTATGGCATTTTCGAGACATTAGAACTATTTGATATTGAAAAATGACTTAGTTTAAGTTCGCTTATTGGAGAAGAAGAAAATTACATTTTAATGGTAAAATTACATTATGTGTGGATACACACAGTCAGCTATGCTAAATAGATGCAACAAATGGCAACCCTTGGACACTAAAGTGGCACGTTTCGGTTCTTGTGCATCTAATAGCCTTAACTTAACACAAACATGCGACAGTTGTGTTTTGTCGGGGAAGCCAATTTTACGGAAAGCAAGGAAAAAACAGCGACTTTATTTTTACTTTTTTTTGTCGAGAAAGATTTACACAATAGCGCTGTATGTTGTCATTTCGATGCATTACTTTATTTCATGAAGACAACAGAAAACACCTATTTTAAAGGTAGCACAGGGGTAAAATTTGTAAGCTCTGTAAATTTAAAAGATCCTCAAATACATAGATCAGAAATAAAGTTTGGAAAACAACGTTCTAAACATCAACGAATAAACTTTACAGCTATATCAAGTTAATTTCTTCAAATTTTGAAAATTTCCTTTAGTAATTCAGTTTGAGCGGAGATTAGTGTCGAGCTCTTCATTTTTGTCCTTATTATCTATTAATTATCATATATTATATCACTAAAGTTTCTTTAGCAGTAAAATGTAGTTCAATTTTAATTTACAAAACTAATAAGAAAACATGCAACTTTTTTTTTTCTATTTGAAAGATAGCTGCAATGGGTTATATTTTTTAAGTAAAATTAAGGAATATTATTATAATTATAATCTATGGCGCATAGATCATACTATTATTCATTTTTAATCCAATTTAAATTAATATATTTGGATAAAAGAACGAGTATATTAATTGAATATTTGGTTCTATCATTAATTTTTAAGTTTTTATTTGGTAACGAGCATAATTACGAACGGGTGGACAATCACAAAATATAATTTCCATTATTAACGCTTTTCAGCTTTCTGAAAAATATAAAGCATGAAGTACTTATCATAAAAAATTTATTTATTGTTCATTTCAAGCTAGGATTGTGTGCACGTATGTGTTAGGGCAAGCCTACACGAGAATCATCTGCCTACGGGCAAGGAGAAGGGTGACCGGAGGACTTTTTAAGGAGCTCTAATGCGTATTTACGTTTCATCTCCAGAAAAACGATCAACTCCAAATCATTAGAGCGATAGATAGGCCCGAACGCAGGACCTTCATACTTTAGCTGTCTATTATGTTCAGTGCCTTTATCCACTCGGCCATAATAGGGCCGACTAGGAATCACTATAAAGATGAATCTAAGAACCTCTATAAAGATGATGCGTTAAACTCTACTATCAAACTATACACCAATTACCTCTCCATCGGCAGCGAAAAACAACACGAGGGGGGGAATGTGAATCTAAGTCCAGTATAGACCGTCAGCCAAACACCGGATTCAGTATCAGATCTACTTGAAAGATAAATTGACCCGGATTTGCATTTGGCTTCATTCCAGGAGTATTTTTACTATGTTCGAATGTAGTATTTGCTTAATAAAACAATTAATATTCTCTTCCAAGAGCAATAGAGTGTCTGGGAATCTTCCTCCAAGTTCGGGTTTCTCCTTGTTGTTTTCATCCATAATGAGAAATATTGACTAGTAATCAGTGAGATAAACCAAAGATTAAAATCAGAACGTTTTTGCAACTAATTGAAGTAGTTTTTTTTTTCAGCTTATCACAAAAACTTATTATATTATGCGTTTGGATGAAATCTTACAGAAGATTCGTTGGATATTAATGAACAAACAAAATCAGGGAATGGTTTTGCTTCCCCTGATAATCCTCTCCTATGCCCCTTTGTTTAAATCAATTTTTAAACCCAAAGTATCCCATGTGTCTATACAAACCTTCGGTACTCTATGAAAAGCTCAAGAAGTCTCACTTACCATTCACAAATCTTGCTACTAGACGATTGATCTGAATTCTGTACTGGTTTTCAAAATCGAACAAGAAAGGGTTGTTAAGGGGTATGGCAACCTTTTACAGATATGCAGGTATCACATAGTGATTGCGAACTGAGGTTCTTCATGGTTCTCGGTTGGGATTGCGAGTTACAATCGCCTCTTCAAAGTGTTCCACGACATCCCTAATGTGACGTGTGTACCACTTTGTGACCATAAAGTGCAGTCACGAAATGGGCTCATAAGGATCCTAGTAGCCACTACGGCTCACGATTTCACATCCTGGAGTCCCTATGTCCGCTCGTGCCGACGTCACACTTTGACCCTACAGTGACGACTTACACCGTTGTTGTGACTTACAGTTAGTGTTGCCGTTGTGACTCTTTTTTGACGTCAAAGCGTAGTCACAGTCACTAATGTGACAACAGTGCGACTACCCTTTGACTTCACAAAAAGTCACAACGACCGTCGAAGAAAAATATAACATTTTGGTGCTGCCGTCTGTAGCTCTTATTCGAAACAACTTCTGAATAGCACTGATTTACAAAATCGAGGTCTCGGTCCAAAGCTAGAACTTCCTAGTCAAGAGACGATCGTTTTAAAAACCACACTCTATGTTACTCTTAAAAGATAGTAAATTCTAAAATGAATTTTGAAAATTAAAATTTAGAGGTTTTTTAAATGGAGGGAAATAAACTAATTAAGTAATTAAGATAGAAATTATACTGTTGCAATTTTTCGTAAATACAAATACAAAACAGGCATTATGTAGGACGTAATGCATTGTTTCATTCTATTACGTACTTGAGTAAGGAGTGTACGTCGTAAGTGGCTGATGTGGAAAACGGTTTTTTGATGGACTTAAATATCCTCGCTTTATGTGAAACCATTACTGGATTGTTATGTAAAATTCTCTTAGTGCTGCTGGTATATTCTGTTATCAGCTGGTCGCCAAAGATTAGCCGTGAGTTTATACTGTTCAACTGTACTGTTATGTTTTTCAATTAAACTTCAAATAATTATTCCAAATATCGTAATATAATAAAAATTCGTATTCCGTTATGTAAAAAATATTTCAAGAAAATAATAATGTTATCATTGAATAATCGCGAAATTTTTTTTCATTGACGAACTTACTTAGTTTTGTGATAAATACGCCTCAATTACTTCTTCACTCATCGTAAAAGCTTGTCATGTCCAAAGTTTATTTCTGGAGTAATGATCTGATAAACTTATTATTTGCCGTATCGTGTTTGAATACAAAAAGAGCAATACTTTTTTAGAAATTTCTCTTTTCGAAATTTTTCCATGCGTTAAATATTTTTAAAATGTTTTGCTGTCAAGAAAGCAGAGAATTTCAATTTAAACCACCAGGATTTTGTCTCATTAAGTAAAACCATTGCATTTTTGATCTATTGAAAGCCTAAATAGCATTTCATTACATATAAATATGTGATTTACGACTACAGTTGGTTTAGAGGTTATTCCAAGACAATGCTGACGTATTTAATTCCTTGCATCCGATTGAATGAATATACAGAGTATCCCAAAAACACTGATCTAGGCATTTATTCCCTAAAATATTAAACCACAGACATACATACTCTAAAATACGAAATTGCGTAAGAAAAGATACAAAATTATATAGTAGCTATTAAAATTCTGGAGATAAAATATAAATAAATACAAAATTTTAAATTTTATACGACCCCATATAAAAAACTCAATAATTAAAGTGCGCCCCTATACGTTAATTAGGCAATGGACAAAATTTCAGCCTTTCATCATAAAAAGCCTCAGATATAGGAAAATAAATATATGTTTACGTAAATCACTTTTCAATCGTTCTCAAGGAGAAAAAATAAAATTGTGAGATCGTGTTTTGGGGGTTGTACACAAATTACGAAAGAAAAAAAAATGATTGCATAAGTGCATAATACTTATGCTGTTATTGGTATTGTATAACCCCACATCATTTTTGTTTAAACATCTCTCAGAGCCTTTTTATGATTTTACTGATTGGGAAGTTTTTTTGTACAACGGCTGCATAAAAATTTAAATTTTGTAGTTTTTAGGTTTAATTTCCTCATTTTAATCGATACCATAAAATTCCGTATTTTTTCTTCACGTAAGTTTATAATTTATTTTATGCTAGCTCAAGTACCCGTCATTAACGAGTTAGTATGTTCTAACAATTTTCAGAACCGTAAATATTCGTTTGCATTGTACAAAGAACGAAATTAGCATAGTGACAGAAATATAAAAAGCAAAATTTGTAACTCCTGTATATTGTTAGAATATTACAAGTTAGAAAGTAACAAATTACTGAAACAAACGTTAAAAGAGAAAATATTTCCTTTTCGAAATTAAAGCTTTCTTTTAGTGGAATGAATTTTTAACGATAAGATGTCATTTAAAATTACAGAAGATACTAGTAATGAATATTAAATTGAAAAGGGAATATCTGGAACTAGTAATGAATATTAAATTGAAAAGGGAATATCTGGAAAATGCTTTTAGATAGCAAGTAGTCTGCATTTAACACTGAAACGTTTGATTTGTTTATATTTAGATGATTTTATCGGATACGCGAATAAATTTTTTTTTACAGATTACGTCATGCCTCAAGAATTCAAATTTGTAGGAAATTCAAAATCTGTAATTTTTGTATCAATTATTTTCAAAATATTAATTATGCTGAAATTATATGTTTATTTAACAAAATATCATCTCTAATTTTAAAATAAAGGCATTATAAGATTTATAAACGTAGCATTAAAACTTACTATTCATCCTTACTTATCATCATTTGTGAATGAATATTTTCTATGCATGTAAAAATAATGTACGGCAGTTTAAATAAAATCAATAAACACGCCACTATATGTTTTTAATCAAATATTTTCAATATTTATTATCAATTAAAAATATCTAAATTCTAAGATTTAATTGAATTATATATACAGGGTGTGCCAAAAACTTACATCTAGGATTTTGTTCCTAAAATTTTGATCATACACTGTAAAAAAAATTCGGAAACGTTACCCCAAAAAATGGGGCAGCTCTTGTAGTTTAAAATTGCGGAAACGTTTCCGAACCATGCGGGTAAAGTATTTAGAAACGTTTCTGCATATGTCGGAAACATATTTACCTATTTTCCATCATTTTAGGTAAGGTTTCTGGAAAAGATGAGTAACGTTTCTGTATATTTTGGTAAAATATTGAGTAACCTCTCCGTGTATTTCGGAAAGGTTTCCGAATTAACGAGTAACCTTTCCGAGTTTTTCAGAAAAAAGTAACATGCACTAGATGAAGCGTTTCGAGTATCTTAAACTAGATGGCAGCACCAAACTCTGTCGCAAGGAACGGTGAGGACTAGCGACCAGAATCGAACGCTGGACCTACGCATTCGGAATAAAGCACGGTACCACGACGCTGCGGTTTTCTTACCGAACTTTGCTTTAAAAGTAAACTGACTGCTGCAAAAGTTATTTGTGGTACGGCTTGTTTTGGAAACTTAAAATTTTTTTGAAGTATTTTGTAAATGGAGAGAAAATACCATAATTAATAAATATAAATTAAAAATCTTAAATCTTTTTTCTTCCACATAAATTATTTTCAGGAGATAATGTGCTGTTTTATTTAAGTATTCATCCGGCGACGTCACCTGGTGACTGGTCACAAATAAACTTCACAGTGACCACACAGTGAAGTTACATCACTCACAAGTTACCAGACCCTTATTATCGCATGGGCAAATCAGGACTTTGCCCAGGGCCCCCAGTTTCAAATGTTGTTCTGAAATATTCTTTTATATGTCAAAATATTATGAAAAAGAAAACAAATTTTATAGATGGGGACCCCCAAATTCATCAATGCCCGGGGCCCCTGTTGGTCATAATCGGGCTGTGCAAGAAGTTACAATGTGACAGTCCTGTGACAATTGTGACCCTCTGTGACGTCACAGCGACTCTTTTGTGACCATCTGTGCTATTAGGGAAGATGCGTTCACTGTTATCCTTCTGTCTCTTGGCACTTGGCGCATGCGCGTGAAGTCCCAAATAAAGATTTCCTTTCGCCCGTAAATACTTTACCCCGAAATATGGGTTATGTTTCCGAAATCGTGAGTTCGAGTAGAGCATCGGTAGGTTACGCTATACTTTCGGAAACCTTTCCGCTGTAAGTATGTAACGTTTCTGAATTTTTTTACTGTGTAGACATATGCTGGACATTAAAAAGTTACTTTAAAAAGAGGCACATAATTTTATGGCATATTTTAAAATTTAGATTAAATCTGTATAAATGCAAAATTTAAACCTTCACTACATGATCTTTTAAAATTCGAAATAACTTCACTTTTGGAACGGTTGACTTATGCATAACTCACAGTACAAAAATTCAGAAACGTTACATACTTATAGCGGAAAGGTTTCCGAAAGTATAGCGTAACCTACTGATGCTCTATACTCGAACTCACGATTTCGGAAACATAACCCATATTTCGGGGTAAAATATTTACGGGCAAAGGAAATTTTTATTTGGAACTTCGCGCGCATGCGCCAAGTGCCAAGAGACAGAGGGATGAGTGAATGCGTCTTCCTTAATAGCACAGATGGTCACAAAAGAGTCGCTGCTACGTCACAGAGGGTCACAATTGTCACAGGACTGTCACATTGTAACTTGCAGGGCCCGATTATGACCAACAAGGGCCCCGGGCATTGATGAATTTGGGGGTCCCCATCTAAAAAATTTGTTTTCTTTTTCATAATATTTTGACATATAAAAGAATATTTCAGAACAACAATTGAAACTGGGGGCCTTGGGCAAAGTCCCGATTTGCCCATGCGATAATAAGGGTCTGGTAACTTGTGAGTGATGTAACTCCACTGTGTGGTCACTGTGAAGTTTATTTGGGACCAGTCACCAGGTGACGCCGCCGGATGAATACTTAAATAAAACAGCACATTATCTCCTGAAAATAATTTATGTGAAAAAAAAAAGATTTAAGATTTTTTATTTATATTTATTAATTATGGCATTTTCACTCCATTTACAAAATACTTCAAAAAAATTTTAAGTTTCCAAAAAAGCCGTACCACAACAGCAGTCAGTTTACTTTTAAAGCAAATTCCGGCAAGAGAATCACAGCGTCGCGGTAACGTGCTGTCCTATGGGCCCGTCTGTCTTGGGTTCGACTCCGACTGCTAATCCTGCGCGCTCCTTCCGTTAGAGTTTGGTGCTGCCATCTAATTGATGTTACTTGAAACGCTTCATCTAGTGGTTACTTTTTCTGAAAAACTCAGAAAGGTTACTCGTTAATTTGGAAAGCTTCGTGAAATACACGGAGAGGTTACTCGATATTTTACCAAAATATACAGAAACGTTACCCATCTTTTCCAGAAACCTTACCTAAAAAGTAGGAAAATAGATAAATATGTTTCCGACATATGCAGAAACGTTTCTAAATACTTTACCCGCATGGTTCGGAAACGTTTCTGCAATTTTAAACTAAAAGAGCTGCCCCATTTTTTGGGGTAACGTTTCCGAATTTTTTTTTTACCGTGAGAGGAAAATAAAGGGGAAAATTACAAGTCAAAAATAATAAAATGAAATGTAATTTTATTGATGTTTCAGAATGGATTCATTGTGCACAAAATCACTTTTCTTGAAGTAAAATCTTTCGCTTAATTTGTGATAAACATATTACAAAAATTAGCGGCGTAAAACATTTGCAATGAAGAGCATTGTAACGATCTAAAGCCTACACAAAGGAAGATGCATTGACGCAATTCGCATTAATTCACTATGATGACAGTAGAAATGTTAACAGTAGGGCACTAATTCCAATTAAAATAATTTCCTCTCTGTCTTTAGTTCGTTACAATTCTCTTCTTTGCATATGTTTTACGCCGCCAATTTTCGTCATAGTTGTATCGTTAAAAAGCCATTTATTTGTAATTGGAAAATTTCGGAGCTTTTTCAATGTAACAGAAACCGTTGTCTTAAGCATATTCCAGCCTCGAGTGCATATCTCTGAATAACTATATCTGACATCTCATCTCGTTTGGCTTTACGAAACCACGACTAGAGGTCCATATGAGGGTAGTTTTTTATGACCACTCTATACCTCTGATTTGCCATATATAGAAAATGGTCCAAAAAATAATTTACTATGCGTCTATTTTATGAATCAAAATTGATACAGTGAGTGGCAGTGAAATATATATAGGGAATTTTATTCTAGCAATAAAATAAAATTATGCATGAAATATTATACACTATGCATCGAAGGGTTAAATTTTACTGCGGCCCCTATACAAAAAAAAAAAAAAAAAAAAAATTCTAATTTGTAAATTGTGCCCCCATACATTAATTGAGGCGTGTAGCTCTAAAACCAGCTTAATCCATGTTTTTTCCAGAATTAATTTTTTCTATTCTTCGCAAGTTCATGATCCACTTTATCATCCTTCAAAGCCATATGGATCCAATCTGGCAGAGAAACGCTTAAAAAGTGGTGGTTTCAAATCAAAATTGTCTCACGGGGAAGCGGTCCAGAAAAAAAAAATAAGCATGGGTTGAGCCTGTTTTGGAACTACATGCCCATAATAGGTGATGTACCAAATTTGAGCATTTTATCTTTAAATATCGGAGACATGAAAATAAATATAAACTGACTTAAACCGTTTTTCAATGGCTCTCGAGGGGAAAAAGTTCCGCCCTGTCTCATCGCATTTGGGGTCGTACGCAAATTACGAAAGAGAACAATAATCGCATAAATACATACTTTTGTTATTACTGTACCTTACCAATTTAGTTTAGACATATCTCTGAGTCTTTTTATGAAGAATACTGAAATTTCGTACCTCGCCTGTAAATGTATCGGGCATGCAACATACAATTGTCAGCGGTAAATAAGGGGAAAAAAAAATAAAATTAAGAATGGTAAGTGTAAAGCTAACACCTCAGATTATTCGCATGATAGAAAAAATCGTTTTTATTAACCCTTTGAAGCGCAACCCTTTCCCAATGCTGAAAAAAGGGCAGCCGTTGCCATCACTCAACATAACTACCAGCAAGATGGCGGTCGATCGAAACGTTCATCGCGTGCCACAGATCTAGAGACCCTTTTTTGACGCAGCTGGCTGTGCCGAGCGATGGCAACGGCTGCCCTTTTTTGGCATTGGGCAAGCTATCCAGCTGTTCTCGCATTCTCCATTTTTCAGCAGATGTCAGTGCTGTTAAAAATAATTGTGACCATTTTTTACGGGAAATGACAAGTAAAGGATTCTTGTGGAGCTATGTCACCCGCAACTATTTTTATAGAAATCAAATATATTCTTCGTGACTGGCAACAGTCAAAACGTCAGAGTTTGGTGTTCCCAGAGCGGGAACACTGCGCGTTAAAGGGTTAATACCGTAATGATTCCATTGTTGGATTAAATCCAAAAACGTAAAACAGACCAATTTTAGTCTGCTTTCGATCCTTCTAAACCTACAATTTGAAGAGTGTGATGTAACTTTCTTTTATCAGCTGAAGCGGGTCATCCTGATCATTTCAAATATTATTCTAGGCTTATGCCCTCTGTATTTCTCCCGAAATGTTCGTAAATTAGTCATTTTGAGGAGCTTTCACTTTTGAATTTCCCCTTCCGTCGTAACTGTGGTGTGATACTGTCGTGTGAAACAGGCATTGAAGAAATGAAAATGTTTAAATAACGAGACTGGTAACCTTGTCGCTTAATACACGCGACAGTATTGAAAACTGCATTTTATTCGTTAAACAAAAATCAGATAAAACATGGGCAGATTTTCACTCTTTGGTTGAAATCTTTTTTATTTTCTGTGTGAAAATACTGTTAAACTATTTTTAGACATGATGCGTTGAATGTTTATCAGTGTTCCTGTCATGACTAATGTAATTCATTGTTCTCCAGAATGTCACAAAATTATTTTAATGCACTTGTAGCACATTAATATAGAAATTGTATGCTTTATGGTGAAATGAAAGAACAAGAACGCCATTTTTTTTTCTTCTTTTTGAAAGATTTAAGGGGATGGTGGGCTATGACATTACCAAAAATTCGAAATTTTTTTTAAATGTATTCATATTTTATGATTTTTACTGTATCTGAAACAAAAAACTGCATGTCTCTAACTTAATTAGTAAAAAAGTTATAAGCGTTTAAAAAATGTAACTATCTCATAAATGGTCCTTTAAATGTCCGGAAAAATGCCTTTTGTGCAAAATGAATATTTTTCGCAGATCTGTGCCTTTAAACTGTCCCTTGCGACACAATTTTTGAAGAAATCTTATTCATAACAGAGACTCAAGATACATATAAAAATAAATTTTCTCATCCGTTTTAAATTTTGGTGATCATTAAGATTATATAAATTCAATATAAGTTTATAAAAACATGAAAATTCAGTGTTAACGTATAAAAATACTTCCTAAAATTCTACTTTTCAATGAATCTCTAAATTAATAGGACAATTTGTTCGGAATACATTTTTGAATAATAACAAGAGAAAATTGAAGGAAAAAAATTTAAATTGGCGCGCAAGAGACATTTTTTTTAAATTCAATTTTTTTAATTTAAATTTTAAAAAATTAATTTTTTTTTTTAGTTTTTAAGTATTTAATTTTGTCATACTTCAAAGCATATCTATACAAGAATTCATAATTTTTGGTCAAAAATTAAAAAAAAAAACTTTGATAACGTCCACCGTCCCCTTAAACGGGGTAATGTGATGTCATTTCTCTGTAACCGAGTGTTGCAAAGAATAGGGGGATTAATTGTACTACAGGGATTCTCATGCTATCGGTTATCCACCTGGGTTCTTCTAAGTAGAGTAAGAGATAAACCCGCTTAATGGAATATAGGTTAAAGCAATATTCCGGTTAATGCAATAAATTTTCAATGTATAGCAAATCATAATAATTAGTCAGTGTGATCCCGAATAAGGAAATATGCCGCTTATTGGAATAAATTTTCATGGCAATGTTAAAAAACATCATTAAACATACTTTCCGCATTTTATAAAAAATACCCTGGGGCTTGTTAAAGAATTCATTGTTGCAATCTTTTTTGGTTGCATTCTCCTGCCATTAATAGCCGAGTGGTTTCGTCCACTAAGAAAGCTGATAGATTGCTTTCAGCGTAAGGGCATCAGTTTCAGCTTAACAAGATTTGTGGAGATGTTCTCATGAGATTGAATACTTATCTTGTATACTGAGTAAATGATCAACATTCTTTGGAAAAATTCTACCCCTACCCACCAATGTATCTTTGCCCCCCATCTATATTGTAATAAAGTAGCTGATCGTACGATCATTGCATTTTTATAAATCTAATTGAAACGTTAGTTAATTTATTATTTTAGAAGTTATTACAACCTAAACCTAAGAAGCTATAATCTTTCTTTTATAAAAAATGTCATGTAAAACTCATTGTCAGAGTCGTTTTCCTTGGAATTTTTCTAAAAATTTGCTCAAAAATCATTAAACAAATATGATGTTTAAATTATCTAAAACTTTTTTCTTTACATTTAGTGAATGTTTTTATGAACTAGCAAACCAACATGTACAACGAAGTACAGCTGAAATGGGAAAATGTTTTTAAAAATAGTGAAAATATAGATTTTTCGATTTTTAAAGTAATTCAGATTAATTTCTTTATTTCTCTGAGCATCTGATCAAACATTCAAACTAACGATGTCGATAACGATATTTAACGATGTCGATAATGTATTCTTTAAGAATCCATCATCGACAATCGTAATTTAATCTAAGCATCTTTAGAGGATGTCCCAGAAAATCGTTTAGAATTAAGGATGCGTGTATATTTTTAGACTCTTAAAGTAACAAAGATTTTACTGTACATTTTCTGAATATTTGCAAAAGAATTCTATAAAAAAAGATTGGTTAAACGGTGCTGCAGCCTCTTCAAGGTTGAAAATGCTTGTAATCAATTGAATGGGTGGGAATTTTCAGATTTTACCAGCTCTTGTACATACAGCATAGCTAAAACATTCCAACAGCTAAAACTGTTTGTTATTGTCATCGAAATTATCGTTGATAAATTCCAAGCTACTTTCAAAAATGACCGTCAAGCATGGCAATTATCAGATTTCAGGGTCCGATTTTGCTTCTGTGAATTTAGGACTAGACATCGAATCTAAGGATGGGTGTGAGATGTATCGGTCAGTTTAAATCCGTAGTGTTAATATTTTGATTATTGAGAGGAAATGACATATGGTGAGTATTTAAAAAGTGTTATTTTACTTGGATTTAGAAAGCAATGAGTTGCAAAAATTTTGCTAACTTGTTTAACTGTGAGCATTGTACCGTAAATGATATGGTTGTAAACTGTTCACCACAACGTAGAATCAAGGTGCGAATTGACGGGGGGGGGGGGGATACCGGGATCGTCCCCGGCTGAAGAATGTAATATCCCTGGCTAGAGAAATATTAATGGATCCCTGCCAGGGATACTATTTATCCCCTGCTGAAGAAATGTTAAACTGGTGAGTGAAGATTTGGGATTGAAGTCAAGAACTCAAAATGAAGGTTGTATGTTATCGTTTGTTACTATACTCTAAGGTGACTGCCTTAAAATTTAGTCTCTTTTCTAAGCTAAAACCCCTCAAGGGTGGCTTCCAATACCGGTACATTGTATGTAGCTTGTGTATCTGTGATTCCATAGAACAAACAATCTATGACTTTAGTTTGAATATAAGTCAGTTCCCACACGTGTCGGCGACTGCATTTGTCAAGTAATATCACGTGAGTAAAGCATTTGCACCTTCTCTACTTTTCCTTTTCAAGTGTCCCCCCCCCCAGGAGAATGTTTTCTTTAAAATGTCCCCCCCCCTGGAGAAAATGTTCAGTTCGCACCCTGCGTAGAATTAACCAAAATTTTTCAAATTTTTAGAGGATGTCAGATACCTAAATTCCATGTTTCAACATGACTATATAAAGTATATTTAACTGCACTGATAACCAAAGAAGGGAATATGTTTCTTTTTAATTCGGTATTGTTTGAGCACACGGGTTCATACACCTGGGTATAAAATTCAAAATTTCAGCTGTCGAATAGACAGTTAAAATTAACACCTAGACAACAACATCTTTTGAAATGTATTTAAGCTGGACTTCTTTGATTGATTTTCAAAAATTGTCAGGAATTTTTTTCAAATAAGCCTGTTAATAAATCCATTGAAAAAGTTCATAGTTTGTATTACAGGACTCCATTTATCAAACACCTGCATGATCTATTAGCTATTGTATAAAAATGCTTCTGAATCAGGTATTTAGCTAGGCGTTTGGGGGCAAATTTACAGGCGGATGTTGGAGATAATTATTACATCTATAAAGCGATTTCTTTGAACCAGATTTTGTCACGAGGGAAACGAACTGAACAATGCTTCGTTAGAAAACTGCAAAAAAAAAAGCAAAAATAAAAAATCCTTTCCCCTCCCCCCCCCCAAAAAAAACCTGTACGTAATGATACCTCCCTCGTAATAATTCACGTCTTTTTGTCTTTTTTCCCGTGAATCATCCTTCTATCTTGCATTTTCCACGCAAAAAAATGGCAATAATAGAAAAGAAAACCAGACACTATCGATGTAAATGTTGCTTTTTTTTTCTGTTGTCCATCACAGAAAAGAAGATACTACTAGGAGGTGAAACTTATAATCATGATTTCGTGTCTGCACTTTGCTAACTGATGCATGAAGCATTTAAGAAACATTTTTAAGGGGGAAGGAGGCACCACCTTGTTTAACGATGGCTCCATTGGGCTAGAGCCCGTGTCGGTATTTCTTTCTTTAGTTTCAAGGGCAAATGTAACGGATGCAGGTTAGTTCAAAAGAGCACCAATGGTTTGTGGAAGATATAGCTTATTTACTACCTCTTTTCTTTTTCTTCTTTCTAAAGAGGAAATACCGATCATATGTTTCATACAGTGAAAAGCATGTTGCTATATGTTTGAAAAAAATAGTTCGTCTGCAATTAAAAATTGATCTTAAAATGTATTTTTATATTAATCGAAAGTATTTTGGATAACATATATTCTGGAAAATAATTATTGAAAATGCTGCGAGGGACAAATTCCTGTGATCACATCCTTCTGTTAACCCTTTGAGGCGCAACCCTTTCCCAATGCTGAAAAAAGGGCAGCCGTTGACGCACAGCCAGCTGCATCAAAAAAGGGTCTCTAGATCTGTGGCGCGCGATGCACGTTTTGATCGTCCGCCATCTTGCTGGTAGTTAAGTCTAACGATGGCAACGGCTGCCCTTTTTTTCAGCATTGGGCAATCTATCCAGCTGTTCTCGCATTCTTCCATTTTTCAGCAGATGTCAGTGCTCTTAAAAAGAATGGTGACCATTTTTTTACGGGAACTGACGTGCTAAAAAGTAAAGGAATCTCGTGGAGCTATGTCACCCGCAACTATTTTTATAGAAATCAAATCTATTCTTCGTGACTGGCAACAGTCAAAACGTCAGAGTTTGGTGTTCCCAGAGCGGGAACACTGCGCGTTAGAGTGTTAAGATCCAGTTTACGATCAGGAAAAGTTTCTTTTCAGTATAGTAAAAGAAAAGAAAGTCCTCATATAATTGTGATTATTTTGTAAAAATACCATTTTTAACAGGGTAGAAGTTTTTGCAGAATGAATCAGAAAATGCAGTTGTACAGTTCTAATTTTTACCTCAATTTTTGAAATCGAAAATTCGTTTGGTACCAGAAGGCTGTATCTTGAACTTTAATTCTTATGTTACTCAAGGGACAAGACTGTTTAGTTTGTCTTGAAATCCTACTTTTTTTTATTATTATTTTCCTAAAACTTGAGTTGTTAGAGTTACCTCTTTTCAGCAGCGAGCCTTTCATATAATTAAACAACAACTATTTTAAAAAGCTACACATTTTTGGGGATCAAAAAATAAAACCTTTTACATAATCAAGTTATTGCTATAGCACTGAGCTGGGGTCCGGTCACCGCAAATCAAAAATACTTTGTAGGCAGTACGTCAAATCCACTGTTTGAGTCGACATTGACAGACGATTAGTAGGTCAAGGGCATGTTTGGAAAGTTTGAGAATTCCTGGCATGGACCTCTTAATAAATACATGTAAGAAACTTTTCAATAAATTTTATTAACTCTTTCTTGTGAAGACTTTTCTTTCAAACCTGTTTTGTAACAATAAAAGCGAGGTTTCAAAAATGTTCGCTTAGCATCTCACTTCATTTGAATAAGAGACATCTAAGTGCTTTTTAGGGAACATCCGAGAGTAACTGGTTTTAACCAGCTGTGGAAAGTATTAGAAGAATGCTAAATAATTTTCAACTGGAATGGCTTTACATAAGTACAGAGAAGATAACATTCTTTTACAAAACAATAATCATTAAAATATTCGATTTGCAGCTGATTTTAAAAAGATTTAAGTACTCTTCTTAATATATAACGAAAAAAGATACTTAGTTCTTCTTTCCAACTATCTAAGACTTCGCAAGTCTCAAAAATTTAATATTCATCATTCCCGCACAGAAACACCTTAAAGTAATGCCACATGTATAAACATCAAATCTAGGTTTGAAATTTGGGCAAACGACTGAAATATAGTAATATCCGGTTTGGCGAAAGTAAAGTTACCCAGTAAAATGCCACGCAAAATTATCTGCTGTTATATAAAGGTTATATAAAGACTAAACATACTCCAATTATCACAAAAATTATATTACATATGCTTAATGCATTGACTTTTACATTATCTTTTCATCTGAACATAGTCTAATGAATAAATAAATTGTGACTCTATGAAAAAGCAGAGAGGTCCCTGATAGACTTACTTCTTGGGACCTACGTTCAAAATCAAGTAGATTAGACAATCGTGTTTATGTGGCTATGTGCAAGTTAAATTTTAGGAGTCGTTATATCCTCTGGCTAGATTTGCCTATAGATAGATAGGGATGTATATATATATATATATATATATATATATATATTGGAGAATTTTCTCGTGATCAAAAATGCAGGTTAATGCCTTTCGAATCTGCTTGATGTTTTGGTTTTGCGAAGCATGATTCCTCCTGCTCCTCCAATAACTAGAAAAATAGCAATTATGTTTATTTTACTACAGCATAAAATACAAAACATTCAAATTTTATGTGATGCATATAAATAGAGCAGTGGTAAATTTTTTATTTCTAAACCGATCATTATGAAACTGCAAATTATAATAAATATTGAGCTTCAAAATTCTTAAAATAGAGTAACGGATCTCATTGGTCGAGTACTCCCTATCTAAACAAAACCCAATGTTGGTTGCAATAGTCCTTTCAAAAGCTTTTAGAAGTGAAATTTCATATTCAATATTTCAGAATACTTGTCGCATCGATATCAAAATGGAGCATTTTGCAGTTTAAGAGAAACTCAAATTACTCTATAGGCAAAACTACAGGAGGCTAAATTGTCGATAAAAGGGTTTATTTGATTGAGGAAGTTCTAATGTTTAACATCATTATCTATGCCTCTATTCGATATGCCAATTATTATAGCTTCATTACTATCATTTTCAGATTAATTGAATCAGCAGCAATTGCCTTAATGTATACGCTCTTATGAATAAATCAAACATATCACTATGCCATTTCAACCAGCCCTTGGCCGTACTGGAAAATTGCATGGGCTCAATTCATCATTTTAAGTTGTCCTAATTCAAGCTATCATTAATTCCTCAAATTCTGCTTGTACTCCTGGTACCCGGGCTACACACATCTGAAGTTAAACGGAATATGAATTAGGGAATTTTCTGTCCACAAAATTTATAAAAAATATGTGTTTCCTACCATATTTTTATTGAATTTAAATTAATTTTACTTCGCCAAAAAGTAAACTGAAAATGATTGCTCGTGTGCTGCAGTTTTGCTTGGGTATTTAGGATTAAAAAAAACAAGGATTTTTGCTATTACGAAGTGTTTTGTATTTTATATATCT
Source organism: Cheiracanthium punctorium (assembly GCA_038373885.1). Lineage (NCBI taxonomy): Eukaryota > Metazoa > Arthropoda > Arachnida > Araneae > Cheiracanthiidae > Cheiracanthium > Cheiracanthium punctorium. The sequence goes on from JAWZYV010011941.1 coordinate 685,279, forward strand.
GATATACTTGTGATCAATAATGTTGAAAAAAGGTATTTTTTAACGGTCTAAAATAATACTTATTACAATTTTACCGTGCTTGTTCACATATTACATTATTAAAATTATCCAAATTTTACCTGTAATTTCTGCTCTTCAAATTTAAACTCTGTAAAACCACGAAAGGAAAATAAGCCAGTTTCACATTCTGTGGAAATCCTAGCTGTACACTGTACCTATAAAATATACACATTATTGTATACTTATATTTTGTTTACGTTTACATACATAATCTCAAGTGAGTTACCTCTGTTTACTTTCTGTTTTATTTCTTTTAGATAGCTTCGTCAACCATGGAAAATTTTATGAGCCAAGTTCTTCACGGTTATGTTCGCCATAAGAACCCTTATCATAATGATCTACATGCAGCTGATGTTACTCAAACTGTACATTATATGCTGTGCCAAGAAGGTTTAGCTGTAAGCATACTTACCTTAATTCCTTTAAATTAATTTACTTTTAAGTAAACAGTACTAGATAATGAAATACTAAGAATGAAAGTTTTATTCACTCAGGATTCTCTTTAACTACTTTACCCAAGATAAATAAAAACAAATTAATTCACAAATAACAAGATTTCTGTGGTGTGGTTCATCAAACAGCTAATATTTTACTCCTAATATATTGTGCAAGCGGACACTACTCTCTAATATCACAGCAATGTGATATGTACATGTTCTGTAACAAAGTGATTGCACGTGTACTTTCATTCAGTTACGGTAAATACTGAGAAATTCAGTGTTAATGAACATTAGAGGAACTTAAATTACTGTATCACAAAATTACACACTCGCGTAAAATTCCCAATGAAACATTGTTATGAAATTTTGACGTATCCACACGTGACGCTTTGATATACGTTCTTTATCACATTGTTTCAGTATTGGTTCTTGTTTCATAGGTCGGATATGTTATTTCCGTGATAAAGTAACAACCTTTCGTATTAATCTGAAATATATTTCCGTTTGTCGGACGATAACTTCCGACAAATACGTAACGTTTACGGATGCTACTACGCTCATGAACGAAGCGTATTATTAATGAAAATTACCAGGTGAATGCAATTTTTAAAATTACCCCTCTAAACAGAAATTGGAAATATTTGATTTATTTACAGCATTCACATTTGGCGACAAATCGCTTTTTTTTTGTGTTAATTAAAAAGCATTCTCAAATGCAGTGTAAATGAAGTCGTTAAGTCATATGAAAATATTAAGCAGTCTTCTAAAACCAATTGTATTTTACAGCTTATTTCTATTGTATCTTTCGTTTATTTCTATTTGATTTGTATTGACATGATGTAAATGAAATGAACTGTAAGCACTTAACGTAAAACTTGGATGTAATATAATTTTAGTACCGCCAGGTGATAAAATTAAAATCATGAAAATTTGTCATTAATGATAACCATCTTTCTTCAAATTTCAGTAATCATAAGAGAGTGAATAAAACACTAAAAATGCATCTAAAAGAATTCCAAGTTTTCATTTTTTGTTCAGACGCTTCATTTTTTGTTCAGCATTGATTGTCTACTATTGTCCTTTCTACTACTCCAAAAGCTTAAAAAATGTGGATGCATTAAAAAAGATTTCTATAAAATTATGTTTTATATCTACATGAGGTTTTTTTTTACTGTGTCACAATCAGGTGGATATTTCCGCAGTATTTTCAGTCATTGGTGTCATAAATTGAAAATTATCTTGAAACTCTCGGCATGTGCTTTAAATCTGAATCTCAATTTTATGTTTTTTTGTGTCTCATTTAGTCAGTCAGAAAAGTCTCTCATTGATTGGGTCCTAGTTTTTCTCACAATTAGATATCCCGAAACTATTTGACTCAAAAATGAAAATGAGATTTTTTGGATACTGTTGACTTAAAAAGCAAAGCTTGGTGGATTAAGACGACATGAAAGTGTCGTGTGTATTGCTGTATTACAACGAACTTTTTTTACACTTGTTCACCATAATCTCTCTTTATGCTAGAACTAAGAAACATAAGCGTAACATCACCAAAGTTATTTTTTTTTCTGGGGGTGAGGGGCAAATAGAATAATCAAGAGTAAAATTAGTTCTGTTTACTAGATTTCGGTGAAAAAAAGGTTTTTAAATGGATGGTTTTCTTAACATGTTAAGGGGGATCATTTCTCCTTGTGCCCCCCCACACCCAAATATACGACTATGCTAAGAAATGTGTGATTAAGCAACGCCTCTGTACCGTAATAGCCTAGCCCACCGACCCCCTTGAACAATGTTGAGTACTCTAAACATAGGCATAAACATTTCCTCGTCTATTGCAACAATTACTATTGTTGCAACAGACTATGCTCAACTATTAAAGTGGGGCATATTTTCAAGTGAACCCCCTCCCAGCCATTTCTGATCGATTTAAAGATTGTTATATCCTTTAGTAAATAGGATTTTAAACTTTCTTTTCCATAACTTTACGTTTTAAAGGACGATATATTAGTATACTATGTCAAAGCCCAATGTGGAGGCATTTACAACGGGATCTACATAAAACATTTGACGAAAATAAGTCTACACTCAATGCATTTCATCTTTGTCCACCTAAAATTAATAACTTCATATTCACTTTTTATTATATACCCAAATCGAATTTCATGCTCTTCTGGAAACGCGCGGAAACTTTTCGCATTCGAAGGATTTCGTTTTGTGTAAACAGACCCTCTTATATCAATGCTTAAATAAACTATGTTATCTGGAAAAACTGTTTAAAATGAATTGGAATCACAACTTTCCCTTCAAAGCGCCACCTCCAGTGGCATAGCGCTAGCGCTTTGATCTGAGAGACGGAAAGTAACCTGGTTCGAAACCAGGTTGCGTACGCCGACCTAGCCTTCGGAGTTTTCTGTGGTTTTCTCCGAAACTTTGAGTAAATACGGTTTGAGACCCCTTAGAAAGTCCCACACCGAGGGCAATCGCTACACCGAGAGCAAAAAATCGCTAAAAATTAGAGAACGCGTGGAATTTCAGATTTTTAAAGTAGCTCCGATTGTTTTCTGTATTTTTATACATAATTATGATAAGATTTCAAGCGGATTTCAAACTGTGTAGATGTTATTAGGCTTTTTGTGCTTCACTGTTTAATCTTTTTGGGATAATGACGGTAAAAGTTTTATCTTGGAATGGCTACCCGGTATTGTTAGAGAATCAGTGAATCAGGGATCAGCGCAATTATATAGTAGTATACTAAATGCTTATAAAAATTGCTATCATTAAATTAATGTTTTAATGTCCATTAAAAGAAGACATCTAATAAGTTACAGATATCGGAATAAAGAACAGAAAATATGGTAAGTACTTTAATTTAATAACTTGATACAGTTTTGCTATTGGCATTTTATCTTTCATTGGATTCAGCTGTAATAGGATTGTAAAGTAAGTATGCCTTTTCATTACCTCTCTCGTACGTTTAGCAGGTCAATGATGGTAGTTTCTAAAATTCACTGGTAGCTGTAAGTATTTTTACATATCCCTTATTATGGTCTACATCTGTCTGCAAATGTAATTTTTCACACCTTATGCTCGCTGTGTGCTGTGACTTTTCAAGGCTAGTTCTTTAATTTGACTGAAAACATGAATGTGTTATAAAATACATGAAGCTTACTAATCACAGTTATATAAAGCTTAACGGTTTTCTTATATTGGGCGTCCGTAAAGCCTGTTTGTTCGTTTTTTCGCGTACATCAATATTTCGCCTGGCCAAAACAAGTGAGGTTAATACGAAATTTCACACGTTTGTGGGATTTTTAACATAAGTGCTAGATTACGTAAGCATTTCCCAAAATCCTTAACCTATGAGTGGTAACGTTGAAAGCGTTCTTTTAACATATCCCACCTGATCTCAAAGGATTAAAAAAAAAATATCCACAAACGCCTCGCTGTAAAATAGTTATCACAAATGCCTAAAAATCAACTTGAGGACAGTTTGCCTCTCGTCCTCCGAGGACGGTACTCGTGAAAAAAAAAGGGGGTGGGGGGGGAATCGTGGCCATTTTTCATGAAAGAAGACAAGATATCATATTTATAATTCAGGCGCAACTTATTTGTAATCAAAAACTCGTTGAAAGTTTGTTTGTAACAATACTACATTATTTCCGGTCTTCCCTACAGAACTAAGGAAATTGAACTTTGTTCTCACTGTTTAACCTCCCAAAAACAAGCATCACTTCACACGCATGTTGGAAGTTCCATTGACGAGTTGACTTTCTTCCTTCCTTCAAACGTCCTAACAGAGAATTGATTACCCTTTAGCTTTCGCGCGAAATGAAGAATTTCGAGAGTAAATTAACGGCAAACAATGAGCATAAGGTGTAAAATCGTTTGTTTGACGTCTTTGAATTGAATGGAACTCTCGTTAGCTAGCAAAACGTGGCCAGAGTGAAATATTTTTACATGTTTTTTCTCAAATTACAGAACTGGCTGTCAGACTTGGAAATATTTGCCTGTCTCATAGCAGCTATTATTCATGATTTAGAGCACACTGGGACTACCAACAACTTTCATGTAATGTCCAAGTAAGTGTATTTAATTAACATTTTAAAGCACAACTCTAATCTCATTGATATAGAACAACTTTATAGACTGCCCAACGATGCACAGCCGGCTTTGTCAAAAAAGTTCTTTAGCTCTGTCAAGAGATTGACGTTTCGATCGACCGCCATCTTTCTGGTAGTTAAATTGAGCCACGGAAACGGCTGCACTTTTTCAGCTGTGGGGCCGTTTGGGCAGTCTATCCAGCTCCCATATAGCTCTGTGATGTTGCAGCATGTGTGCCTAAATGGTCACACTGTGACTTTCTGGTGATGTTTGTTGCGATTTGACGTTGCAGAGAGGCTGTGGCGAAGGACAAATGGCCACCTGAAACAGTTTTTGTGACGTCATAGGGTGACCCTCCCATTGTGACCCATATGGACGTCTCTGCAAGGTCGCTGTGAAACGCTTGTTTGTCATACAGTCACTCACATTGTGACTAATTATCAATTACACTGTGACGCCTCTCTGCACCGTCAGGTGTTTAACAAGAATTAAGTATTTTATTGAAATCAAATTTATTCTTCGCGAATCAGAAAAATGACTAACGGTTGAATATTTTTGCGACCAAAAGTCAAAATTTCAGAATTTCGAATCCTCTCAGAGAGAAAGATCAAGTAGTACGTATATGCATTTATAAAAGATTTTCAAAAAACATGGGCTAGGCTTTAAAAAACAACGCCCAAAATCAGATCGGATTTAAAAACAAATATTGATTTTCAAACAATATCTTGGATAGCTAATAATCTCAAAAAGTCACGCGATTTGGAAAAATAGTATTAAAAGTAACATTTGGGAAACACGCAATATTTTTCAAAAATGACGAAAATATAAAATTTGTTAGTTTCTATAAGCTCTAAAAATCTGTAGAAACATGTAAAATTATAGATAATGTATGGATTTTTATGCAAATAAAGCCTACAGAGAAGACTTTATTTTGCTTACACTGTATCTTCTCTAAATTTGTGCATAAATAAGAACTGAGGGAAAAAAATATTCTTACGACTTAAATTATATGTGTAGATAGGGTGCTGCGGTGATATGATAAGGAATGATAATTGAAGAAAAAAACATAACATGATGTTTCATTCTTTTCTTTTGCATACACTAATTATTTATTTTGTATTACTTCTATAACATGCAAGTAGAAAAAACAAAACTACATCACAAAGCCGTGGTAAGAAAAACGCTTGATTGTGGATGATTAGCTACGGTGTTTACGCAGGGGTAGGGCTCGTCCAATGCGAAAATAATAAGATGAAATTATACAAGAAAGGGCACCAAATGGAATTACTGTGTTCGGCTGTGGCTCTTTCCAGCATAGTTACATTCCTGATCCTTATTACCCCTAAAAATTATTTTTCTTTCTTTATCTCTCTGTATTTAAGGTAATATTTCTTTCTTCCTTGATGAATTAGGGTACCAGAAGTTCCTTCATTTAATTTTACATTTGTGCAAAATAGAATCGGCATTGTTTCCTTTCTTTAAAAGTACAAGCCCAAAAATTCCCTCACTATACCTTCTTAGATAGTCTTATTTGTAGGTCTGTGTAATCAGCTTTGTTTGAGTCATTTAGTAATTATCAGGTTGTAACGAAAGTTTTCCGCCAAATCTGCTTGAAAAACTAACTTCTAACTCCTTAGATAACTCTTTTTGATCTTTCGGTACCAAACCTGCACAGTGTCACGTGATGCAACAATAGTATTTAAAGCTGTACTCATTATTCGTTGATATTCTGTAGCTGACGTTTTGCAACACAACTGGAAGTAAATGATGGTTCCAATCCTCTAGAGTGATAGTTTCATTTGACACACCTTGTACTTAATGATAACTATATTTTTTTACAGGTTTCATAGCACAGTGTTATAAAGTTAGTCTCTTTCTTTCAAATTCCAAAAATCATTTGACAAAATATGAGCAAATACGCCAATGCGAACTGTTTTCTGACGATGTTTACGGTGGCGGGAAACTTTCGTTACAACCTAATAATTTCTTTTTTATTACATGTCTTGAATGTCTGTGAACTTCTAAAAAGCGATTCCAATATTAATGTACTTTTTAAAGCTAAACAGTAATTGAATCGTAGATTAAAAAGTTAACAAAGCATTTTTAGTTATAATTAAATTAACTCGATGTGATTTATTCTGACAAAATTTATTTTTAATTCTAAATTACAAAATATTAAGAAGATAAGGGGGCGTTATTATAAGTTACTGTGAGTGTTTAACAATTGAATATTTTAAACTTATAAGTTCCTACGGTATGTTTGAAAAAAATATATGTATATATATATATAAAAAAATCATGCTTTGACTTTTAATGTTGTGCTCGAAGAAATAAGTATACTTTATAACTTTATAATTTACTTTTTAAAGCAAAATACAAAGCTAAAATTGGTCATTTAAGTATGTTTGAACGCATATTTCGTATACTGCGCAGAAATAAACAGGTTTGAAACGATATGCATGTAAAAAAAAAAAAAACGAATTGAACATGCGAGTAAAATTACATTAATTTCATTTTAACGATTAAACATCTAATAAATAAATATTCTTTTGATAGATCTCTGATATTTAAAAGTAGAAAAACTCACGCGATAGCAGGGTTTGTACAAGTGTTGAATTTGCTGATATTCCAAACTTTTAAAAAATTGTTCCGAAATGCCTTAGTATTTGAAGAGCTTGGGAAAATTTTAAGAATATTCGGATAGTTGTTGAAATATTTGGCCATTTTAGTGCAACAATAACGAACTAGGGAATTTTGTCGTATCTATGACTTATTCGAACTCTCAGTCGAGGGGTAAGAAAGGTGTGAAGCGCTTATTGATATCATCTCTTCTTTATAGCCTCACTTGGAATCAATTACAATAAATCTTCTTTTTTTTAACTAGCCAAAACTTATTTGAAATGCTTCTTCGTGTTGAGATTACGAAAATGAATTATCACTCTAAAACTATCTTTAAAAAACTATGAAATGTAAATATATAAATATATATACTATGAAATATAAATATATATATTGAAATTTTCTAGCTTTAAATATAGAAATTTTCTAAAATTATGAATGTAATTTTTAGTTTATATTTAGTGGAAATTATTTTGATAAAGGTTCTTTCTACAGCTAGAGTTTTGAATTTAATAATTAAGCTTAGAATCTGATAAAATACGTTTATGTCACATAATAAACGCAATTTTTAGTTCATATTTAGTGGGACAACTTCAGTACACTAGGCACGCACAGCTTTAATTGTTTCCTGTATAAGATTATACATATAAAGTGATTTCTTTGTGAGTACGACATTTGTGTAAATCACAGCTTTCTAGACGGATTTAATAACACTGAGCATACTCACTTCTTTTTTAGAATTATTTTCTTATCTCGTAAATATGCACTTTCCTCTTATGAAATAAAAAAGCAATATTTCGACCTTGAAGATGCTTAACAGGTTTTTAAGTTTACTGTGGGAATTGTTTCCTCTGTGTCTCTTGTCATTTTTTTTCCCATGTGCGCTTATTAGTCTATATGCAAGATAAAATAAATTGAGTCACATCTGTGTGTATCACGTTTCATCATTAAATAAAAGTGTTCTTTTTTATAAATTTCTATTTACTAAATCAAGGAAGCAAGCTTTGCCATTTTGGGAGAGTGATGCTTACTGTTAGGGTGACCAGATTCCGAGATAAAAAAAAAATGCAGGACACCATTGCAGTCACCGGGGAGGGAGGGGGGGGTATGCTGAAGTACTTTGGTGGGGCGGATTTGAATTACGTCGAAGGTTTACTTTTAGAAGCGTTGAGGTATATTGGAGAGCGTTGTGTAGTCGTATAAATAATCCAGGTAAAAGTCACTTTGCGAAACAGTTATAAGAGAGAGAAATTGTAGAAGAACAAAGCTTTTATTTGGTGTCTTAGAAAAGATTACAAGATGGTGATGGCCGGTAGACCGAATGATCAGGAGGTTGGCGAGAAAGTTAAACTTGGCGTATTAAAAGAAGGCCCAAACAATATATTCATTATCAAATATCGCCGAAAAACCGCAGAATATTCTTAGACAACAGAGAGAAAGGCAACCCATAACAAAGCGCTGGGCACCAAATTTTTGAGGATAAAGACAGACAAAATTACAGTAAACCCGTGTGATAGAAAATAATTTCAGCAGTATTTTAGCTGATGTGAGGCCATGTCCATATTTGGTGATGAAAAGAAATAAAGTATGTACGTGTATAGAGAGACGTTAAGCATAGATGCATATTTATAAAATGTAAATGTTCTGCATGAGATACAGATGTTTCTTAACAGCTAGGAAAGCTAAAGAAATGTAACGGACTTTTTATTGACGTGGAACAAAGGGCGATAGAATATTTTTAGCGTGGAATCCGGGTGAAAAGCAGTTAATTGAAATTAAACATGTGGGAAAAAGCGTAATACAAAATTTTGAAAAACGGTTTAGTTAAAAATGAGAAGAGAATTGTTAAAATGCTGGATTTTAAATATATTAAATTTAAGAAAGTAACCACATATGAAAATTATTATTAAATATGTGATCTGCATCACGGGGGAGGGGATAGCCAACTTTGCGCTGACTGATAAAAAGAAATAATCATTGAATCATTACTATCATTTAGTATGCCACTACAATGGCTATCCTTTGGAGGGGTCGCTTTTTTCCCCTGTTATACTCGATCTAGTTTTTGTTTTATATCTGAGTGTAATCAGAAATACTTTTCTAAAAAGATGACCTGGCAACAATTTATTAAAAGAGTACTGAGAATATAACAAATTATCGATGTCAAAGCATTGAAATTAATTATCTCGAAATATCGGCATATCGATACCCTTGCATGAATCGTGTTCATTTTCTCTGCAAGCAATGACTGAGACAGAATGCCGGACATTTTGCAGGGCAAAAGCAAAAATAAGGAAATTCTTACGTTTTTCAGTACCTTATGCCATTTGCAAGGCAAGACATGAAAAAAAGGACTGTCCTACAAAATTCAGGACTTCTGGTCACCCTACTTACTGTAAGACTTATATTCAAATGCATATTCGCGATTTTGGTGGACGTATAAACACGAAAAGCGAGTTTTAAAAAAAATAATTTTTGGCAGTTCCCCTGCCTTTTCTATTAACAATAGAATAAAATATAAATGCAATATTCAGACCCTGCAAATGTTATACTGTAGAGCGACATATCTTAGGAAATGATCTTTCAGTTCTGAAATTAATATTAGAATAGTTTCGAATAATAAAATATATTTTAACACCTGAGAACATGTAAAGCACTAATTATAACTGATGTATTAAGATTAGTACCAAAGAGTTTTTATATTTATAAAGCATTTTCGGCCAAAGGTTAGTGCACCATTTTGGTGAAAAAATATAAAGGAAGTTAAATTAAATTATTATACAAACGTATATACTTTATAAGTACACATTGCTAGAAACTCGTAGACTGTTAAAGCATATTTCACAGTTTGTCTAAAATAACTATTATGTCTCCGGAACAATAGAGACGACAGACCCCTGGCTAAGGGTCTCAATACCAACCAACCTCCAACCAACTATTATGTGATGAATATTTGGATATTTATTTTTAATGTGTAAACGAATTTTTCCGCCAGTTATATTTTCCTTGAAACACACTTGCTGAAACACATAATTATACAGAGATAGATTAAGTGAAAATTCAATTGTAAATATTTAATAATAACCATTCTGGTTACAATAAGTATTATTATTTAAATACGACAATAAAGGGACTTCATTTCTTAGCTTTGTTATTTAAATCACATTGACAAGTGATGTCTCTCATGTGATACAAAAGGGTGATATTCTACTTTAAGTGCATATGTGAATGGCCCATGAAATTAAAACCCTATTAAACAAAATAGTAATAGTTAATATTGTTTGTCCCTTTTGACTGTCAAGCACTGTCAGACTTAAACAAGAAAAAAAGGTGATGATTCATAAAGTGTATGTATATATTTTTACGTCTGGTGTCTTTTAGTGATTGGATTTGTTAGCAATTGCTTGTTCCAAATTGATACTACTTCCAGTAGTAAGATTGTAGAAATGCACTGGAGCTATTTTTTCCGCATTTTATTTATATTTTTGAAATTTAAGAAAAATCTCTTCGTCTTTGACGAAAAGTTCTAAAAGCTTTAAAATCTAATAACACAGCATTTACGTTTTTTGTGTAACTTTTGTGTTACTTATTGATTTTTTTGTTTTGTTTTTTTTGTATACAGTCACCCTAAAAAACTTTTCTCTATTCTTTTTAATATACGATTCCTTTTAAAATATATGGCATGAAATGCGTATAGATAGTTTTTGTTATGTATTTAGAAATACTGTGATAAGCCAATAACTTTAAAAAGTGCCCATCTGATCAAACAGCATCAAACACCAGTATTTATAAATAAAAATTTACATAAGAAAGTATCACTTTTTTCTTCTTGTTGTTGTTCTTTTTTGTTAAGGCAACGCTACAAGAAGGCTATCTGCCAAACAGGGGTTTCTTGTCGAGAGAACTTTTTAAGAGGCTCTGTCGTGTTTTCTCTTTACATCTGGAGAAAACCGCCCAAAACTCTAGACCATTAGATCGACAGACGCTCGACATTAGAAAATATTAGAACATAAATATAGGTCAAAGCAGCAAATAGACTTAATGTGCAGTTGGTATTCACATTTCTTATACAATTACCTTATCAAATGATGCAGATGGAAACCAGTTTATGTTTCTCTAAATAATTTAAAATAAGATGTAGGAAATGTGCACTGAGCGAAGTAAAACCCTAAATCTATGATAAATTTACTAAATTGTTTTTTTAGTGTAACTTTAAACGAGAAATAGCTCTGTTACTGTCACGGACCGAAATTGGAGAATGTCGACTATTTCACTGGTGTATGTCAACGCATACCAAATACGTCGGTGAAAGACCGAATATGTGATTATATTCTAGTACATTCGGGCTACCCTGGTGTATGTCGACAAACACAGATATGCTCTGGCGGAAGCCGAAAAGAGAAACCAAGGTCAACAGAAAGGAAAAACATATCAAAAATAATTTTATTCTGTTGAGTGATATTATTTCCCCATGAATCCATGCTTCACCATCATGGTTACTGAAATAAAGTACACTTATGGTATAGATGCCAAGTTCTTTATTGGCTAAATGTAAATCTAAATTCTTATTGTTTAACATTTATCCAAGTACAGCTGCTATCATTATTACGAAGGCAAGGAATATTGAGCATCCTTTCTTCTTCTCACGCTAGAATCTAAAGCCAAATATCCAGAAAAACCAATCCTAGTCTGCTCATTAAATCTACCCCGACATTTAAATTATCCTCGTTAGTCCCGCTGAAAAAACTCCTCTACAAAGTAATGAACCTCTCTCCTCACTGTGACTGGTCACTCCTCTCAGCTTTAAAGCCGAAAACCTTACGTTACCCTTGAGGCGTTTTATCGCGCCTTAAATACTGAGAAAAAAATGTAAATCTCCGACATATTAAACATTCACCATTATTGCATGGTGAATGTCGGCATTTGCCGGTGTAAGTGAGAAATAAGGATATTTATCAAAGATTTCGGACATACACCAAGCGGCTATGTCAAAGTTGGCATTCACCGGTAAAAGTCGGCATCCTCCAGATTCTGGACTTTCACGGTAGCAGCTCTAAATTTTAAAAAGTCCTAGTTATCAACACATGCGGTTCACATTTATACGAACAAATCATGATCATTTTGATTTGACTTACTTTTTTAAAGATAAGAATTAGAGTTAAATATTAATACAGCCATGCACCAAATGCTATGTAACCGTTTCCACAAGAAGAACGCGTGAGATATTGAAAATCTGAACAGTCTGAACGACTAATCTGTGGAACAGACAATGGGAAATACATTTTTTCCTAAAATAAAAAAGGATAATGCAAGTGTTTATAAATATTGATATATCCTGCCACTACACAAAGTAATTTTCTAAAGATGAACCTACATTCTAAATATGTATTAAGATAGAAAACAACTCAAAGTTCTAAATAAAAACAATAAATAAACCGAATTTAAAATTGAAACACCCCTGTATTTTGGAGCTTTCGAAAATTTAAACAAATGAAATTTCATTACTTCTTTTACATTGAGATATTCACAAAATCAAAGTTAATTTAACAGGCGGATTCATTAATTTGAAACATTGATTTCAAATAATTTATCTAAATTAGATCATCTAATTTATATAACATCCTATAGGCTCTGTGCAAAAATTAGAACTCATTCATTCAAACATTTTCATTTTCTTTTCTAAGGGCAAGTATTTGTCGATGAGGCATTAGAAACTCCCAGACAGCAAATTTGCATCAAACTTGCAGTAAGTTTTATTTATCAAATCAATAAACTTGAATTAAGCTCGAAAATTTCAAGCGTGTAAGCTTAATGCAAACTTGAATCAAGTGTTCAAGTTTACACTTGCCCAACTTGCATTAAGCTTGACATAGCAAGCTTAATTCAAACTTAAAAATATTTCCTAAAAAAAAAAATTCCTTAATACATGGATCGCCGAACTCGCCCCATATATATTTTTTTCCACGCATTTTCCCCTCTACGCTGGAACCTCAAGTTATTTTAATCTGTTTCCGTCTAGGGTCCGCGACTGGGATCGACCTCGGGCGTGGGAAGCCAGCGTCCTAACCAGTATGCCAATCTAACTCGAAGTGATATGACTAAATTTTGAAGTCACTGTTATGGTTGTCACGCCGTTCTTTGGCGAGATATATAAGTATTGACCGATGGCTGATGGCTGATGCCGATATGCTTCTTTTATTTTTCATGGGATGAATCAAAATTAAAATAATGTTATGTGTGATTTATAGACTTTACTAATAGGGAAATAAGCATAATATAAACTTAAAAGCAGTACACCTTTTAAAACTTTCAATATCGCAGCACTCATGTTAGGCAATATTGGCCAAAATCGAGACAAACAACTGATTTCGAAATCAATTTTGTAGTATATTTGTATTTTATTTTGAAGGATTTCAATATTTGGAAATATAGAATCTTTTTTTTTAATTCTATGGTCAAGTACACTTATGACTGATGATAAATTATTTGTTATGTGGATGTGGATTTCCAAATCAAGCAGTCATCAAGTTGTATTCAAGCTTGACAGTTCAAAGGACTTAAATTCGATCAAAAAAATTCCTTAATACATGGATCACCGAACTCGCCCCATATATATTTTTTTCCATGCATTTTCCCCTCTACGCTGGAACCTCAAGTTATTTTAATCTGTTTCCGTCTAGGGTCCGCGACTGGGATCGACCTCGGGCGTTGGAAGCCAGCGTCCTAACCAGTATGCCAATCTAACTCGAAGTGATATGACTAAATTTTGAAGTCACTGTTATGGTTGTCACGCCGTTTTTTGGCGAGATTGATCAGTATTGGCCGATATGCTTCTTTCATTTTTCATGGGATTAATCAAAATTAAAATAATGTTATGTGTGATTTATAGACTTTACTAATAGGGAAATAAGCATAATATAAACTTAAAAGCAGCACACCTTTTAAAACTTTCAATATCGCAGCACTCATGTTAGGCAATATTGGCCAAAATCGAGACAAACAACTGATTTCGAAATCAATTTTGTAGTATATTTGTATTTTATTTTGAAGGATTTCAATATTTGGAAATATAGAATCTTTTTTTTTAATTCTATGGTCAAGTACACTTATGACTGATGATAAATTATTTGTTATGTGGATGTGGCTTTCCAAATCAAGCAGTCATCAAGTTGTATTCAAGCTTGACAGTTCAAAGGACTTAAATTCGATCAAAAAAATTCCTTAATACATGGATCGCCGAACTCGCCCCATATATATTTTTTTCCATGCATTTTCCCCTCTACGCTGGAACCTCAAGTTATTTTAATCTGTTTCCGTCTAGGGTCCGCGACTGGGATCGACCTCGGGCGTTGGAAGCCAGCGTCATAACCAGTATGCCAATCTAACTCGAAGTGATATGACTAAATTTTGAAGTCACTGTTATGGTTGTCACGCCGTTTTTTGGCGAGATTGATCAGTATTGGCCGATGGCTGGTGCCGATATGCTTCTTTTATTTTTCATGGGATGAATTAAAATTAAAATAATGTTATGTGTGATTTATAGACTTTACTAATAGGGAAATAAGCATAATATAAACTTAAAAGCAGTACACTTTTTAAAACTTTCAATATCGCAGCACTCATGTTAGGCAATATTGGCCAAAATCGAGACAAACGACTGATTTTGAAATCAATTTAGTAGTATATTTGTATTTTATTTTGAAGGATTTCAATATTTGGAAATATAGAATCTTTTTTTTAATTCTATGGTCAAGTACATTTATGACTGATGATAAATTATTTGTTATGTGGATGTGGCTTTCCAAATCAAGCAGTCATCAAGTTGTATTCAAGCTTGACAGTTCAAATGACTTAAATTCGGCGGGAAAATATTTGCTGACTCATTTTTTTGTAATCTCCAAGCTTGCTGCAAGGTTAAAATGAATTGAACTGTCAAGCTTGTATTAATACGTCAAATTCAAAGAAATGTCAAGCTTGATTTAAGCTTATGTGCTGTCTGGGCTATTACGGCCAAAGTTACAATAGTGGGCAGCCAAAATTATCCCCATCCCCTTAATGAGACAGGCGAGTTAACAAAGACCAACTCGAGAATCGAACCCGGACCCAAGGTGTGATAAATTGAGCCACTACACCAAGTGGGCGACATATTTTCCATTTTGAATAAAAAGTTGTTTCCCAAAAGTATGCCTAACTGCATTGTCTGACAGTGTAGATCTGTTGTAGGTTCTTTAAAAAATATATTGCTATGGATACATTGTACACGTGGTTGCCTGGAAAAATATAAATTTGTTACACGTATCCAAATATCACTAGTAATAGATACATCATTATCTAAATTCCCATGAATGAATAGAAAAAAGAACGACCTTTTATTCTAATTATATGAAACCTGTCGCTCAAATCTGTCTTCCATGGAATAAAGGCGTGATTATTTCAGTTTAATTTATTCGCCGTTTACATACAATCTCCTGATATTATGCTTACAAACAAGTTTTTGCACTCCTGGAGATACTTTAGTTCCGTGTGCGCAGATGTTAACTGATAAGTATAGAAAAAGATAAAGGCAGAGTTTTAATGTGCTTATTTTATGAGCGTGCTGATCCAAAACTTGAAATTCGCAGTTCCACATAAAGTACATTTACGCTTTCTTCCGTTGTAAAAATGCATAAGAGTTGTTGCAATTCCTGCTGTAATTTCTGCATCACTTATGCGGTAAACACGAATTCAAGAACTCCAGGCTTCACTTTCCGCTGCAGTTTGCACACGGCATTTTTCATTGTAGAAGGCCTTGAAATTTTCAAGTAATTTTCGCAAAAGCTGTAAGTGAATGTGAACTGAATAAATTGGAATTACGAAAGCATTCTTTCGTAAGACTCCTATTCTATTTAATTTTATTTCATTTTTTTCCAAAATTACTTTATTTTTTTTAACTTAATTCACTAGTTCATCAAATATAGCAATTTGGTAAATTAATTATTCCATTCATATTGACTGCTTTTATTTTGGTAATTTTTATGTTTAAAAGCATTAATCGTTTTAAATACCGAAGCATAAATCTCAAAGTACTAGCTGCGTAACCCGGCATTGCCCGGAGACATTAAGTACTAAGGCATAACTTGCCGCAAAAGAACTGTTCACTTCTGTTCGCTAATGTAGTCCCGTAGCTTATTTTCACAAGCACGAATGCATAAAGTGAGTATGAATTTTAAAAACTGTAGTCTGTATATGTGTGCAATTCTTCAACCACACAATTTGACTCATCTAAAACTAAATAGAACTAAAAAAATAACAAAAAAAAAATCGCCCAGTCCGTTATCTCAAAGTTTGCGATTGCAAAACTTGGGGGGGGGGGGGAGAAGTCTTTAAGACAGATGTATGACAGCCAGGTGTGCCGAGTACCGGAAAAAAATGACCAAATCATTATGAGACTTAAAAACTGTCATGATGAAAACATTCAAAATTCTCGTTGCCGCATTTAATTCTACATAACCTTCCAGTATGACCCATTTGTTGACATTATCTGTTAATATTCCTGATTATAAAAGAAATCGTAACGCTGTAAGAACTATCTCAATAATATATTGTTACGAATTTCTGGGTCTTTCTGCCGTTTAAAGGTTAAAAATAGTTTAAAGCTCGTATTCTACGCGTCAAATATTTAAATTTTGCATTTTGTTTCATCAAAATTGGTTAACTAGAATGCGAGATACGGAGTTTTGTGTTTCCCCGTTGGTTAAAGTAGCGTTTTCTAGAAATCTCGAGAAGTATTGGTCCTAGGCCTTAGCTAACTTCTCTTTTGGGGACTTACTTTTGGCACCAAATTTGGCGAAATTTCACGAAAAAGTCGCCAAGCTTGGCGACAGTGAGGCAAAAAGTTCAGAGGCAAAATCCTGCCGACATCCATGTTTACAGACAAATTTTTCTCGTTAATCCTTCGTCCAGCGAACTATGAGGGAGCTAGGGTCGAGAATACACGCATGATCAGACAGTGTCGAAAAGCGTCTAATGAAATGCCATTCGTATGTGTAAAGGCTTTATTCTGGTTACTCATTGGTCAGCGAGAGTACGCGCATACTCGGACAGTATCAAAAAGCGTCTTAAAGAATCAGTTTATAGCTAGGTATGTGCCTCAAGATATACAGGGTGAATCTAAACTCTTGGGCAAAACTGTAAGGGGTGGTAGGGCGCACAATGAGGAATCGTGGGCAAAACTGTAAGGGGTGGTAGGGCGCACAATGAGGAATCGTAATCACATAGCAATCTGTGGTGAAAAACGCAGTTTTAACTTACCCGGTCATAATCACTTTTGGAAAAGCATTGAAGTGTCCGTCTCATTTCTTAGCCAAGTTTCATAAACAATAGGCTCGTCTCCGAAAATTTCATCCATGAAATAAAATAAACTTTTTAAACTATCCATTTTAGTCTTCTGTTTTCGGAGAAAAATACATTAGTTTCTGGCGAAACAAGGGTCGGAAAGCGCACTGTTGTTTCGGCACTTTTTTTCCTTAGTGATTATTAACAGCTACACCATAGGTTCCCAACCTTTTTTGAACTAGTGCCCCCTTTTCTAGTGAATATTTCAATACCGCCCCCCTCCCACTCCAGAGAAACAAAAACGTACATAATGTATGGTGAAAACAAGAATTAAATTTAAAAAAAAAATTACTAATAGATAGAATATTGTTAGAATTGAAACGCTACTGAATTTTTTCTTCATTTAAAAAAGAGGAGTAAAAGTTTTAGCTTAACTGTTATAAGGACAGGCAGGGGTTTTGATGATACGAAGTAATAGATAATAAACTATTGTTTTCTAAATAAATAAATTGACAGTTCCAGAGAACACTCAAAACGCATACTTAATTATATTAAGAAGTATTTTTATTAAAATATTATCAGCGTAATTTTTTAGACTATATTTGGTTAATCTTCCCAATCCCCTCCGTGCCATATCAACGCCCCTTAATTTTCGCTGGGTCTTTTACCGCCCACGTTGGGAACCTATGAGCTACACGAAGACGACATTGCAGACCCCACATTGCTATCTGATTCCGATTCCCTATTATGTGCCCTATCACCCCTTAAAGTTTTGCCCAAGAGTTTAGATTCACCCTGTATATGTAATTTTTGGGCTGACATTGACAACTAATACAAAATATTTTTAAGGTCGATTATGTATACATTATTTATTTACGAAATTGTTAAAGTGGCAAATCTTGATTTAACAAGAGGTTTTGCTAATGGTGTCATTCTTGCTATGCAATTCTTTGGCTGTAAATTTTTGTATGTGCTATCAATGGAGACAAAATTTTTGATGCGGTCTTTTCAGTTTAAGTTTAGTGGTTAGCTTTAGCTTATAAATACATTTGATGTAATTATTTTCAATTCATGTAAGGCTTTTTAAAATGAAAGTGTGGACTGTAAAAACATTTTGCAAACGTTTGCTAGTCACAATACACGTGTAATTGGAAGTTGAACAGTGCAACATAATTTATATTATAATGAGTAAGTGATGCAGTGGAGGCTCCTGCATAGGAACTGTGGAACTGCAGAACCCCCAGTTTTCACCAAATATTATCGATCATTACAAATACATTAAGTCGAGCGATGGCAACGGCTGCCCTCTTTTCACCATTGGGCCATCTATTCAGCTTTTCTCGCATTCTTCCATTTTTCAGCAGATGTCAGTGCTGTTAAAAATAATCGTGACAATTGTTTTTACGGGAAAGGACGTGCTAAAAAGTAAAGGATTCTCGTGGAGCTATGTCACCCGCAATTATTTTTATAGAAATCCAATCTATTCTTCGTGACTGGCAACAGTCAAAACGTCAGAGTTGGGGGTTCCCAGAGCGGGAACACTGAGCGTTAAAGGTTGCACGGAAAACTAGGATTCCCTCAGCTCTGCCCAGCTACCTTAGCAGGAATCGGGCGTGAGAAACAGAGATTGCAATTTTATCACGTTTAGTATTTAGAGCTAAATTTTAACCTATCACCTTCATTCCTCCCTTTTGCAGATATCCTTAGTGCGCTTTGCCTTGACAACAACAAAAATAACAGTACGGTATGATTCGTATGATTTTGAAAAATTGCACATACTAAAGTTTACGTAAAAATGTACGCAGTCATCTACATAAAATGTTTGCTTTAACTGTCGTAAAAGAAAAATTGATTTATTCAACGTTACTTTTCGTTTTTGACCCGTATTTATAAAACATTGTGGGACAAACAATAGAAGATTTTTTTTATGTTTTGTTTTTTAAATTCATATCATAATATATTAAAATTAAAACATTTGACGATTTCGCAATCCTACTTCTATTTAAAGAAACCTCATATTTAAGAAATTGTGTTATGGAGCCTAGATAAAAGAATGGATTTCCTCAGTGAGTGATGAATCTGCTTTTTCACTATTGAGTATCTCGTTAATGATCAAGAAGTATTTTTTCATGAACGTGCAATTAGATCTTTCAACGTGCATCTTCAACAATGAAAATCCTTTTTCCATGAAGGTTAATGGGTACTAATAATTTAAGCTACAATAAAAGAGGAAAGGCGAGGGAGTAACTACTTTAAAAGATTTTACAATGCAGTGGAACGTATGGGTCGGCATAAATTAAAAGTTCTCTCTTTGGAGGCACCAGAAACAAAATCTAATAAATAGAATAGAAAATCTTGTATACAGGCTGTTAATCGCAAAAATAAAAATTCAGTGCACAATTTATCAATAAGGAAGTTTTGTTAACCTTCAGCGTAGAAAATAATTAAGCTGTTACATGGGTACACAAAATGGATTTTGTAATTTTGTACAGTAGTACCACTATTATACTTAAGAAAAGGAAGAGTTCAAACAGCTTGTAATTATTCGTGCAATAGCGGATTTCTTTTAAAAATGCAGTTTGAGAACAGGGTCTTCATCCAACTGAAACGCACAACAATGTTTCACACTGAATACAATATTTCGTTCAGAAAAATGGATATTGTACATTTGGCCTTGAGTTCATATTACTCTCAAATAAAATATCATTTCTTGCAAGTTTTACAGATTTATTCATTAATGATAAGCCCAAACCATTTTTCCTCATTTCGTTGTAACTATTCCCCAAGGTAGAATTCCAACTGGGCCAAAAAGACACATGTAGCCAAATTTTAATGTTTATTTTGCTATTTTTATCCAAAATTATTCTATTGTTAATTTGTTTTGTCCGTAGATATATCCTTTAAGATCATTTATTTTAAGTGATCATCAGTTATTTATAAGCAATACGTGTTCTGTTCTTGATTCCAAAAAAAAATATTTGTTTAATGTTTTACAGTTATCTTTAATCGTCCTTCTTGTCTTAAGACTTTTGACTGTGCTTCCTCTGCAGTTTTTCAGATTAATATTTTACAGGTTGATTCCAAATTAGCGTGACCGATTTTAAAAGCAAATAACTATTTATGGTAAATTTTAATCACTTTACAATCGGTCTTATTTTTTTAAATGAAACGCTTAAATTACCGAGCGAAATATTTTTATTGGTGGGAGTAAATTCTGATTCCGAAATTAGATCCTCAAGCCCGAAATCAAATTTTAAAGCTTTTGAAGGATGGTTGCTCAAATTCTGTTATAAATAAACCATTTAAAAATCAGAAAAGACACTTGGCTAATGGATTACTATTTAAGAAATAAAATTTGGCTGGCAATTAAAAGCTTTAGGGAAGAAACGTGGACGAAAAGAAGTCCTTGGTGAAAAAGAAAAAAAGAAGCTGAAAAGAATAATCGCTATAGAAAATCCTCTGCCTCAAGGAACTTTAGCAAAGAAACTACAGGTATCGCGATCGGCAATTTGTCGTCAGATAAAGAAAATTAGCTATAAAAAAGTGAAGAAACCAGTCTGTCATCATATGTCTGCAAAGACCGTTGAAAAACGAAGAAAACGTTTTAGGCCTATGTATTTAATCTTACGCAAAGGCAGATACAAAACATGGGTAACTTTGGATGAAGCATTGTTGAATCTATCATCCACAATTGGCAAAACGAAGATGCAATATATTTCACGCGAACACCGTCGCAAAGACGCAGCTGTTTTGCAAAAGGCAAGTTGGTCGTCAAGTATTATGGTATGAATGGTTGTTCTCTCGAGGCTTAACAGAACCATTTTTTGTAGAACCAAAGACTGAAATTGATGCTAAATATAATCAGAATAAAGTTTTGAAACGTATGTTCAAAGACAGTAAAGTTCTCTACCCTCAAAGAAGCTTTGTTTTCCACGAAGATTCTACACTAAGTCATACTGCAAAATAAACTATAAAACGACTGAAAGATTAAAAAAAAAAAAAAAAAAAAGAATTAATTTTCTTCCTTCTGAGAAATGGGTACTATCGTCCCCTCACTGTACTCCTTCCGATTATTTTTTATGGGATTACTTAAAAAACAAATAAATAGACGTAACGTAAAAACACTTCAAGGGCTTAAAAAAGCAATTAAAAATTAAGTAGGAAAAGTCGGTAGGATTCCGACCCAAAACTGGTCCTGAAAAGCTCTTTTGGCTTGACCTAAATGTTTACGTAAAGTGTACTATGCTGAGGGAAACCACATTGAAAATTTCTTGTAGATAACTTAATTCAATAAAAATTTATGATGCTCTCAAATTGGTCACATTATTTTTGAATCAACCTGTAATTTGAATGTTTTGATGAGAAAGATAAATTAGTACAGTAGACACCTTTTAATCTTTAGAAATTTAGATCAGGAGCATATTTTTTTGTATTTTAAGTAATTTCTTTGTTTACATTTAAATACCGGATGGAACGTACTGTTACCTGGCTGAAACGTATTATTAGCGAGGTATAAGCAAACATCTAGAATTATCCAAAAGGTGTAGTCGTTATTTTACAATGGAATATTACAACATTCTTTTAGTCCGTTGTTTTTTATAGTTACTTAATTTTAATTTAGTATTCTTCTTACGTATAAATCTTACCCTTAGCAAGAAAACCAAGTTTTTTGTATCGGTTACCCGTCTTTCTTTAATGCAGTAAGAAAAATACTCAATTTAAATGTATTCCCTTTTTATTTCAATTGATAAATATTATGTATATCTTATTTTCACATTGCTTTTGAATCTGCTTCCTATGGTGTTGGCAGCTCAGGTAACAGTGTCCCCGTTACCTGAGTGGTTTTTTTGTGTTACATGCATTTTTTCTCAACAATACTCATTTCTAAGGCAAATATCAGCTACTTTAAACTCAGATTTTATCCAAGATCTGCGTATTGGATATTCATATTAAAACTCTTAGTACATTGAAATGCAAATGTCCAGTGTCTAATTATTCTATATTTGCTATTGATTCATCGGGTTGAGAGTTCTAGTTAATCACGAGGTATGTATGTTTCTACTATCCGTTCTAATACGACTTCGAACTATAGATCTTAAATAGCTTTTGAGTACATAAAAGGAACGCAGGCATTCAAACCATGATGACTCGAACATTATAAGTCAAACTTTAGTAAATCAAGCTACCATAATTCAAACCGTTATGTTTCAAATTAGTGACTCAAACCATAATGAGTCAAACCGTAGTGAACTCTTCTTGAGAAAATTATAATAGCTTTTCTGTTTTGTTTTGTTTTTTCTTAAACTAATAGACTTTTTTCTTAAACTAATACATCGCAAAGTAAAGTGCAATCTGACAAGTCGACTTGCTCCGCTCACTTTTTTTAGTCAAGGACAAGCAATTTCTCCACGCGTAAGAAATGACCTCAGCGTGATCTATCTACAACGTCACACACTTTTTAAATAAAATTTTCGTCATTAACATGCAGAATATTATAAGAAAATGTCACTTCCGCTGTTTTTCCTTGCAAACGATATCGACATTCAATTTCATTTTGAGAAATTTGTATTCTGTACGGTGTCTCAGTTAATTTTGTATAAAGCTATCATCTATTAATATTAATGTTTCTAGTCTTCGCTAATGATTTTAAATTTTACACTATTTCTGCTTTATTATGGAATTTCGTGGTTCATGATGGTTTAAGCAAGCTCCATGAGGGCTGACCAGGCATGACGAAAGGGGAGGGAGAAGAGGGGGATTCCCTCCCCCGGGCCCTGGTTTTCTTGGGGCCTGTGATTATAAATTTCCGGAAATGTTTTTTTGAATAGGTAGAAAGAAGAATGCGTGAAATCCAGCACCGACTGGAATAAGTAAGGCTGATGCCCTAAACGAAACTGGATTGCTAACGTCACATATACCTTGTCATACACTTCAAATGGTCTGTCTTGTCCCTCCTGCACATTCTTGGTACCGGGCTGATTCCCCAAGTGGATCCCTCGCAGTGAATTGCGACAGAAGTAACCAGACAGCTTTCTCTCGCTTTCGTAGTGGACATCTAAGAGGCCTTGCCTTCCAGGGGTGGTCAAAAAGTCCACCCGATTTCTCCGAAATGTAACAATGAGCAGGCATCTCTGGCTCATATTCTTAAGTGTCTGGATTTGTCCTACGACGACCTATTGGACATTCCTATTCTGGTCTATGATTTTTGTAGGGTGAATAAACTCGTAGATCTCGTCTAGCAGTAGTTGGACACGGAGATTAGCAGCAACGACAACATATATACCGGCTATTTCCCCAAGTGGATCCCTCGCAGTGAATTGCGACAGAAGTAACCAGACAGCTTTCTCTCGCTTTCGTAGTGGACATCTAAGAGGCCTTGCCTTCCAGGGGTGGTCAAAAAGTCCACCCGATTTCTCCGAAATGTAACAACGAGCAGGCATCTCTGGCTCATATTCTTAAGTGTCTGGATTTGTCCTACGACGACCTATTGGACATTCCTATTCTGGTCTATGATTTTTTTAGGGTGAATAAACTCGTAGATCTCGTCTAGCAGTAGTTGGACACGGAGATTAGCAGCAACGACAACATATATACCGGCTATTTCCCCAAGTGGATCCCTCGCAGTGAATTGCGACAGAAGTAACCAGACAGCTTTCTCTCGCTTTCGTAGTGGACATCTAAGAGGCCTTGCCTTCCAGGGTGGTCAAAAAGTCCACCCGATTTCTCCGAAATGTAACAACGAGCAGGCATCTCTGGCTCATATTCTTAAGTGTCTGGATTTGTCCTACGACGACCTATTGGACATTCCTATTCTGGTCTATGATTTTTTGAGGGTGAATAAACTCGTAGATCTCGTCTAGCAGTAGTTGGACACGGAGATTAGCAACAACAACGACAACACATATACCGGCTATTTCACACGCAAATCGTTTCGTGAGGTCTGAGACTTATTGGTAGGCTTGGGCCGGACTGCTAAAACTACGTAGTATTTGCAGGGCCCGACTGAGACATTCGCAGGTCCTAGCCTAGCCATTTTCGGGGGGACCTGTACGGTCATTCCTTGTTGACACATATAGTCATAAGATATCAGGTTGTAACGAAAGTTTTCCGCCAGATTTGCTGAGTCAGCTCATGCGGTACCGAGCGATTGATCTTATATGTCAAGTTTATACCATGCCTTGCGCGATAATGGACATGATACTAAAGTCTAACTCTAGCTAGCTCTCGAGTGGATGAATATTTCATCTTCTTCCACAAATTCTCGTAGGCGGGCCTCATCATTATCAGTAGGCCGGCCAGAGCGCTCTGCTTCTTAAATGTCCTAGTCCTCGTTTTTGAATTTTCGGTACCAAATCTTCACAATGTCGTATGATACAACAGTAGTACCTTAAGCTGTACACATGATTCGGTGTCATTATGTTGCTGACTTTTTGCAACAGAACTGAGAGTAAATGATGGTTCAATCTGGTAGCGTGATAGTTCCATTTCAGACACCTTATACTTAATCACAAAGATATTGTTTTGCAGATTTCACAACACAGTGCTCTAAAACAAGTCTTTTCTTTAAATAACAAAAATCGTTTGACAAAATATTGGCAAAGACACCAACGCGAACTGTTTGTGCTGACAATAGTTCCAGTGGCGGAAAACTTTCGTTACAACCTAATATATTTGTTCGCAGTGCCGTATATAAGGGAAAGGTTTAACCCCCCCCCACCCTTTTTCCAATATTTCTTTTAATTAAATTCACAAAAGTTATGCTTTGAATGATGTCACTTCGATGAATACTTCATGGTGGAATGCTTTGAAATATGACGTTTGTTCTATTCCTGAATACAGTGTAAACAGACATTTTTGAACGCCGGCATGTATTGTTTATGTTTTTATGGTATTTTTTAAGAATATCACTTAAACTATTTTAATCATTTTTCGGCCCCTTAAACCAGTCCAATGCATAGTTAGGTTAACTAGTTTCACGTCGCAATGGTGGAAACGATTTGCGCGGAACTAGTCAACATGGATCAGTCTGATCAAAACGGGCTCTGGTCTTTTTTGATAATCAGACCCTGGAGAAAAACTCATTTTTAGCAGCAAGAACTTTTGTTTTTGTCAAGAAAAAAAGTAATTAGTTGTATAGAAGACCGACATTAGTTGTATATAAGACCAACATTAATTTTTTAATAAAAATCCAAAAAGTATAAAAGTGCCAGACTGAAAGAAAAAGCACTTTATTTCCATTTTACAAAGACACAATATGAGAATAATTTGATCATTATGGGAGGCGGCCCGACAGATCTCCGATCCACGGGCCCGAGTTTTCTCTCTACGGCCCTGGGGCTGACTTCTAAATACATATTTACATACATGCTTAATTTACAGTTTATTGAACCTTTTCTGTACTACTTTGCTCATATGTTGAATAAAACACATTTTCTACCATAGCATATCACAATCATTTGATCATTTTAAATAATGTTTAAAAAGAGACTCTATAGAATTATGCCTCATTAACAGAGTTTTGGGATCCGCACCTTCAGATTCATCTTTACCGTTCTTGTCAACTTCCATAACGTTTCCTTCCGATTTCGTCGTGGGTTTTGATTACATATTCATTCTCCTCGTGTTCTTTAATCCACGCAAAAATACAGAGTTCATTCACTGTAGCCATGGGTTTGTCTTTATCAAATCGGACATCTTTTATTCTCTAGCACGGCAAATGTTGTCCTTAGTATATTCAAGGATTTGGAATAGAATGATCTTCGATTAGACGGACAAAATAGCGTCAGTCTCTCAAAGGAAAATACACGGACCCCCCCTTTTAATGATTATCAACGAAAGCGTACTTTGCGACGTACAGAGACGAATCATGATACAATCTACTACTAACGCACAACATAAACTTAATGATAACGACTCGCAGCGCCATCTTACAGGCAAATATCTTTGAGCTCTTTCAGAATACATCGATGATCGTACTATATCCAAATCCGTGAGTATATTCCAAGGGTGTCCTGTTTTTTAACAACTACGTATGATGTGCGCAAGGTTTGCAATCGATCCGTCCACCAAGCTGCAGTAAAATCGACAACTTTAAGATTCAGCGATTTGAATGACGTAATGTGCCCTAATATGCCGGTGCAACAACAAGCATGAGTAGATTTTCTGAAATGGAGCTTTACCTTTTAGTAGCATTTTGGTCCATAAGTTGTAGAATAGGTACAATTTGATGGAAGAAACACACATTACCGTAATCTTACTGGAAAACAACATGTTTGTATTTGTGAATTGAGGAAATGTAAATGTGTTCGTAAATAATATGAACAAAAGTAATTTCCCAAATGCGTATCGTCTGACTGGATTTTGGTCGTCTACATGGAATCTTATCTCTCCTAAATCCCCCTCACCAAAGTTAGGTTTACTGAGAGAGCACTGCGTACAATATTACTTTACTTGACAGTTAAAATTATTTATAGTAGACAAATACCTTAACCTAACTACTTTGTTCAAATGAGGAATTTCTAAAAAAATCAGCAATTAAAAATTATTGGATGTTAATTCAGGATGGTTATAATTAAATTTCTCCTATAAGCAAGGTACTGCATCTAAGAAGGGTGAACGGACTGTAACCAAATTTGTTACATACAAGGTATCCCAAAAAGGTGGTAACACGATTTAATTCTTTATCTGCACTTTTATTAATTGGGTTTTTTTTTGTATACGGGGGTCGTATACAAATTTAAAATGTGTAATTCTTTAAAAATTAACGAGATGTTTTTCTTATAACGGGGTCTTTTTTTTCTTACCTAATTTTGAACATTTGTTCAATTTACATTGCCCATTTATTTCAAATAGATAAAGAATTGAAGTCTGTTACCACCTTTTTTGGGACACCCTGTAGACTGTACAAGAAGTGTGGTCAAGGAATTTCGAAAAAAAAAATTAGTTCAAGAAATGTCCACTAAGTGACACTTTGCATGGAAAAACATCAATTTAACCGTGGAAATGACTAACTCGAAAGGTATAAAAATTTCAACATTTATTCAATAGTTTTTGTCATTTATTAACTAATATGAGTCATCGCTTGAGCTGAATTCCCATCCAAAGCGCCACCTAGTAGAAATTTTTTGAACGGAATTAAAAAAAAAAAAAAAAAAAAAAAAAAAAAAAAAAAAAACTTCATTGAGAGCATCTTGTGTATAGTCCATGTGGCAATCTGCTCACTACCGAATGCTGTGTAAACGGGAAGTTTAATCATAACAACCCTGAAAAATTATAAACTTAACACATCTATGTAAATCATTTTTCTGTACGATGAATGTTGACAAGCTGTTATTCGTTACATTTGATAATTTCAGTATGTTTCGTGATATATTATGTGCTTTTAAAATGCAGTGATGTTTCTTTTGTTACAGATCTGAAACAGCTCTTTTGTATAACGACCGGGCAGTTTTGGAAAATCATCACGTCAGCACGGCTTTTCGTCTTATGAGAGATGACGACTGTAACATTTTATTCCACCTCAGTAAAGAAGAATTTAAGTAACCAAGCCAACATCCTTACAGTCACTCTTAGATGTCCAATGAACTATCGCAATTTATTTTAATATCGCTTCATTCTTTTTCAGGGAATTTAGAACGCTTGTAATTGACATGGTTCTCGCCACAGATATGTCTTCCCACTTCCAGCAAATCAAATCTGTTAAATCCCTAATTGGTCACTCAGAATTCAAGTAAATACTCTATTTAAATTTTTTTAATTTTCTGTGAAAAAATTTTGAGAACCCACTCAAAGAAAAAGTATTCGTGAGTAAGTCAAAATTTTAACCTTTCTTTCACAAACAAGTGCTATTCCGCGGGATAAAAATACTTCTAAAAATAAGAGAATCTAAAAATAATGGAAATATGTTGATTTATTATGAAATATATTGTTTTTGGTAGAAATAAATATTTTATTAATGACATTTAAATAGTAAATTTGACTTACGTGCGGATGCTTTTACGGTAACTGCGATGCATAGCTCTTTGAACAGTAGTCATTCGAAATGAGAAATTTTTGGTTTACTCTGAACCAAAACGGAATCTAAAGGTGATATTTTGTACGACAGGTTTGGTTATGTCTAACAGTCAATTTGAGTTTCTCCAGATTTAAGAAAAAGTCATCTATTTCTATTTTTCTCAGCAGTTTTCCACCAAAACACTTTAGCATTTTCCCACCGTATTGACGCACATAAAAAATATTATTTTACTTCGGTAACAGTTCTGTATTATTTATTTAAAATTGTCTATCCACGTACTACAGAAAAATCGTGACTCTTTTATCTTTTTGCCTGATATTTTAATTCCGCGTGTTAAAAGCTTTCTATATTAATTTTTCAAGGAATAGTGTAAACAGGACTAACCATTGAAAAATCACCCTTTTAATGTTAAAAAGTTTTGAATTTTAAGCTCTAACTCATAAAATATGGGGTTTGTTCAGTTGTACTTTATTAAAAAATGGTTAATAAAAGCCCAAAGATAACCATGACGTCTTTCTATGTACCATTACTGTTTTTCATGATTATTATGAATTATTAAATCATATTTCAAAAAAATCACAAACAAAAACATATATAAATTTTGTTTACGTTAAAATCCGCATATTTCAAAACCCCGAAAAATAAAGTTTGGTTTCATTAGGATCCGTAGTCTTAAAAATATCAACTAAGTTACGGGGCATTCTAACATTATCTACACCTTCACATTAAACTTTCTTTTAAAGAAATTAAATATTTATACTGTCCCCCCAATCGCTAAATTACTCAATTTTCGACGTAGAGCAAAAAAATTTTATTTCGAGGATAAACCACGCTCAACTTGTAAAATGATTGATAAAAAAAAATAATTGTTCGTAGTAAAAATTTGAAAGTTATGTAAAAAGTACGTATCGTAAAAAATTAAAATATATCTTAGAAAAACTAAACCATAAACAAGCATTTAAATTGTTGGGATAGTTCGAATACATATAATATATATTATATGTATTCGAACGTATATTCGAATAAGTATAACGAAAGTTGGGCTTTTTATTTTACTTTTTTTTAGGGGGGGGGGGAGGATTTCACTTTAAACAGTAAACAACTGTAAGTCAGATTCTCTACTTCAACTTGCGGTTGCCAAATTCTTTCCAGGAATGAAAACCTCAAAAGAAATTTGACGAATTGTTTCTTATGCAGAATGGTTACTGTGTTTTGGGAAGCAATTTTTTATTTATTTAACCTCTCTTCGTGCTCGTAAAAAACTTCCGTTGCTTTGACTAATTTAATTGGGGTGGACTTGTAATCGTATCTGTGAGAGATCAAGAAATCTGAAAATAGTTGTAAAAGAAACAAATAAACAAATGATATCTTAAAACGTTATAAGTAATTTAAGTGCCACCCGTATTCTTTTCTTTTTAATAGTATCTATCCTTCCATATGAAAGACCATATCAGCATTAATTATCTACCATAGAAAGACACATTTCATTTCCATGAAAATATAACCAACAAAAATTTGCATATAGAGTTGCAATCATTTAAAGCAACCTCAATTTCTGTCGCTGTTCCTTAAAACAAAGTTTTTTAAATCAAGAAGAAGAAATATTTCTTTAAATATAAAATATTGAGATCAGATATTTATAAGTTAATATATAATTTATTTATTTCTTTGCTTTGAGGGTTTTTTTTTTATCTGAACGGATTTTCTTGAATTTTTAATGTTGTGTTTGTACACTTTATTGTTGATTAATTGGCAAAATACATAATAATGTTAATTTTTAGAAATACTTTATGAAATGCACTTTATCTTTGCTGTCTTATCAGTGTCTAAACACACTTCAATTTTTACACAAAGCTTTACCCAGTAAAAAATTACATAGAAATAATATATTAAGAATTTAAATTGATTTATTTAGTACTATAGTTTAGGAATACATTTTTAAAAGTATCGTCTTTTTATTTTATACTACTTTATGTTAATTACCGATTATGTTAATTCGGAAAGTACTTTTTGTTCAAATTGTTCCAAATATCACCACCTGATGGCCAGTAGGCTAGATGGATATCAGTTAATCGTTCGCATTTGAGTTCAAGTGAAATTCACCGGTTTTGAATCCGTGTGATTTCTTTCTGTGGGGACAATTGAAAGAGCCAGCAAAATCCACTAACTCTTGCAGACGTGTACGTGTAACATTATGTATGTAATGTGTGAGGTCATTTCGACTGAGACATTGTCACGCATTTGAGCAAATTTTGCTCTGCGACTCTATTATTGCTGCAAAGGGCGGCTATATTGAGAGCAGTGTTATTTAGCTTTTCGGCTGCCAGATCCATCTAGTGGGGATATTTGGAACTATTTGAAAAAAAAAACATATTTTTCGAAATGTATTGGTTTCTAATAAAAATGCTGCAAACGGCGCATTTTTTTATCACAAACCTTGTTGTTCTTATTTACGTTCAAAATGGATCACTTATTTAATGGACACCCTATATAAACGTCATATTATATTTAAGTGATTTTTAAGAGCTGAATACGTATCCTCAGTTTCAATACTTATACTAGAGAATTTTTAAAACCTGGTTATAGGGAATTCTTTTTGAAAGACAGCAATCAACACTCTTTTATTATAATTGTTATTATTATTATTCATGTTTGTATAAAATTATTTTTTGAACATAATTTAAAAATTTTTACGGAAATTATTTTGCTCTTTTAACCTTAATTATAGCATCGAAAAGTCAAAAGCCTTGTCTCTTGTCCTTCATTGTTGTGATATAAGCCATCCGAGCAAAATTTGGGATTTACACCACAGATGGACATTGTTGCTAATGGAAGAATTTTTTCTTCAGGTAGTTTCATTCATTACTATATTGCAAAATACTCTAATGTTATTTCAAGATAACTTCATGCATATTTATGCTCCTTGATGTTATTCTAAATGCAACATGTCGCAAAATTATGTAAACACAGAGTGTTCATTATTAAACTCTCTTTATTCGGAAATATTGGTCAGAATGTTACCAAATTTGCAAGAAATCTTAAAAATTTAGGACCATTTGTCCACAAATTAATACACAAATTTCGAAAAATTATTACAAAATAAATAATAATATTTTTAAGTAGAACTCCGTTTTGTATGTTTTATGGGAATTTAGTAATAAGGATTTGTTAGAGATTTAAATTTAATAAAATAAAATTTTATAAAAATATTCACACATATCTATTGGAGAGAAATTCAATCAAGCCGAAAAGGGCAACGAGACAAAGCGATTCATGCTGGGAAAAAAATAGCTTAAAAAATTCCCACCACCACATGCCATACTATTAAGAATAATAATAAAATGGTCTTTAAACCCATTTTTAGCCAGATCTTTGTTTCAAAGATTAAATGTGTAATGTGTACAGGACCGTGAAGAAAAATATATTAAAATCTTGGGTAGCAGGATGGTCTAATGTTCTTGGAATGCCGTGGACCACTACAGCCGCCCGTGAGATTTGACGCCTGTCTTCTACATTCGTCGCAACATCCCCTACACTAACTCTTCATCAGCATTCTGAGTCATCGTACGCATAAAGATCCTGTTTCTCAAAATTTTTATATCTTTTTTCGTAGACCCATGATGTCAGTGGATCTTTTTGAATTTCTTTCAAGATCTAACGCCTGCCCAAAGCTGCAGATGCAGAATCGCCGTTTTGGTAAAGTTTCTCGAACAACTCACGATCTTGCTGAGTTAAAAATTATTCTCAAGCGAGAAGAACAATTAAGAGGTTGTAAAGTAGGTGGTTTAATAATGGCGGAATAATTTGCATGTAAGCAACTATAATATTGTGAAACATTTTGTAGTGATTTTTGAAATATTTTTTCCG
The DNA here is from genome assembly GCA_038373885.1 of Cheiracanthium punctorium. Lineage (NCBI taxonomy): Eukaryota > Metazoa > Arthropoda > Arachnida > Araneae > Cheiracanthiidae > Cheiracanthium > Cheiracanthium punctorium. Next base: position 717,691 of record JAWZYV010011941.1, read on the forward strand.
CATGAATCTCACTCAATAAAGCTTTCCTGCAAATTTGGTAGCATTCTGAAGTACACTAATTTATAAATTTTAAGTCAAAACTTAAGACGTTTAATATATACGCCAAATGTATCGTTTCTAATTTGAAATGCGTTGTTAGTTTTACAAAAATAGTCTTGAACTATTTCAGAATAACTCATTTGCGAAAATTGGCATAAAATTGTATTTTTAAGCTATCCAAATGCATAGTCAGACCTAAAACTTTTAGAAGATGTATTATACACACAAAATTAAAATTTATTACATTTTTCGGCATCAAATTTTATTGCATATTTCTAATTATTATATTGTACATATAAACTGACTTTTGGGTTGGACATTTCGCAAAACATATATATTAATGCGTATAAATGGGGTATAAATGAATATAAAATAATTCTAGAAATATAAAAAACTTGAATTTTTAATGAGTAAATTAAATGCAATATTTTAAAGAATAAAATTAAATCTACGTTTTAATAAGCAAATATATTTTAAATCTATGTTTTAATACAAGTTCAAATAACGTACTTAATAATTCAGAAATACTGTGCGTCGCAAAATCTTCTAATCTAACGGTGCAGTAATTTGCAAGAATGATACATGCACGTTTAATAATATCAAATTATTTTGATGATAATACAACATTTAAGCTTTCATGAATGCTTTGTCTGAAAAATTCCATATCGAAATATTCTGGACAAATAATTTTTTGCAGAAACTGCATATTGCTCTGGTGTGCGCACCAATATTTAAAAACAAAATACAGGGTGAATCTAAACTCTTGGGCAAAACTTTAAGGGGTGATAGGGCACACAATGAGAATCGTAATCACATAACAATCTGGGGGGGGGGAAAATGCAGTTTTAACTTACCCGGTAATAATAATTTTTGGAAAAGCATTGAAGTGTCCGTCTAATTTCTTAACCAGGTTTCATAAACAATAGGCTCGTCTCCGAAAATTTCATCCATGAAATAAAATATAATTTTTAAACTATCCATTTTAGTCTTCTGTTTTCGGAGAAAAATACATTAGTTTCTGACGAACAGTGGTCAGAAAGTGTACTGTTGTTTCGGCACTTTTAACCAAAGTGATTATTAACAGCTGCACGAAGACGAAGTTGCCGACCCCACATTGCTATGTGATTCCTTATTATGTGCCCTATCACCCCTTAAAGTTTTGCCCGAGAGTTTAGATTCACCCTGTATATCAAACTGAACATATTGAAAACGTCTCGAAAACGTGTAATTTAATGTTCACTTTTGTTATTTTCCTTTTTTCACGAATTGGTAAATTTTTATATACAATATATCCTTTGAACTCGCTTACATTTTAAATTTCTTCGAACAATAACATTTGTTATTTTCAGAAAATTTTGAAGTATCTTATTATTTTTCCTTTTATTTTTCCTTTTTTACATTTTAGGGTGATAAAGAAAAAGCTCTTGGCCTTCCATATTCGCCGTTATGCGACAGAAACACAACACTTATTGCTGAATCCCAAATTGGTACGTAAAAATATGTATCTTATAATAGATATATCTATTATATATTCATATCTAAAAAAACAAATAGGTAGGTTCAAACGTTCTAATTGTTTGTATCACTCTTATATTCGTTTCGTACAAAGGTATTTTTCCTTTCACAATGACACCAGTATATAAATGTACTTTTATATTTAAATAAAACATACATATTTGGATGTTTATATGTTTTTGAAAGAGTAAAACATGAAAATGAAATGCACATTAGCTTTTGAAATATAGAAAGAAATTTTGTATATTATAAAATAAAAAATGTTTTCGCATCGAATCTAAGAATTAGTTTTTATGAAATAAGTAAGAGAAAACCATAGACATATATATCGTAGGGAGGCACAATACAATGCAGACAGCAAGAGCGCTTCCGAAGTATTAAATACTGCAAAAAATCACAATTTTTAATGTAGTAGAAATCGTAGACGTTGTTTGGAAAAGAATTCATTTTAATACTATTTTTTTTTAAACCGGAAGAAACTTCGTTCTTCCTTTACTCTTAAATTTATCATGCCGCCACCCCCCCTCCCCTTAAAAAAAATCTATCACGCTACGCTTACGTAGAAAATGGATTAACCTATATCAATGCTGAATATTCAAGATTGCATTAAATAAAATAAAATAAAATAATTTAATAAAATTACACTTGACTATTAAATGCACTAGATGAATTTTTATTTTCTATTAGCATATTTCTTTCTTAGTCAACTTGTTTGTTTCTATCATCGCAAAGACGTAACAGAGAATATTCCCCTTCTGTGTCCAACGTTGCTAACAATCATTGGTCTTCAAATGTCCCTCTGATACTTGCCTTGAGATACATTAAAATGGCATTAAAGCGTGGGGGCTGCAGGTGTTTAGTACTTTCCATGATTTTTTAAAAATATTTGAAGGATACATGTACTATTAATAATTATTTTTATTATAAAATTCAAACTTTTCTTATCCGCATTAAAGAGGCTATTTCAATGAAGAACTAATATTTAATGTGAAATAATTGGGAAAAAGCATGTTTTAAAGTGAAAAAAAAATTCCGTATACGCAAACATGATTTTTAACATAAAATTCTACTTACTTGCTCAATAAAATCTGAGAGTTGTGTAAATACCCGAAAGTAGACTTTATTTGTAAATAAAAATTATTTAGTGAACTTTGTTAGAATACAACAAATATGGCTAACGAACGTTCAAAAAATGACAGTAATTCTAGCTAATTTTTATACACTTAATTCTGCTTTTTGCTGCCATTTATATTTTTTAAATTAAAAGTTGCGTAGATTTGAAAATACGATAAACTTTTATAGTCGCACTTTTATAGTTCAGTTAAAACTCGATAGACTCTCTTGTTTATACCTGAAAGTGTTAGAAGACTATCTTTCGTTTGGTCTTTTAATGACAATGGAAAAGCAAAAACGGACACAGAAAGATTGTTTATAACATTGCGAGTGTGCATAAGTAAAAGATAACGGCTAAAAAGTAATAACCCTAATTATTAATTATCCTTTAAAAAAGACTTAGACTGTGAAATTCCCAATCTGCATTCACAGTCTAGATGCTGCATTTACATCTAGGGCTTTGCTTTGAGAAAATAAGTATTTCTGGAGATTCTAGCTGTTTCCACTATAAAATGTATCCAACATAGTTTATATTCTGCTCACGAGCCTCCGGAAATTTGAGGCACTCGCAGAGAAGCATTACATCAGAATCAAGAATTTTTTTACTAGTTACTTATCAGTGGAATCAACCTACATTGAAGAAATGAGAATTTCTATAAATATCTCTTAATGTATACAGAATAAAATAAAAATAGGGGTAAACATGGGCAAGAATATGAACGTCACAAATTGCGTGTGTGGATGTGTTGGTAAATATTTTAAAATGTAACTTGCACGTGTAGATTTGCGATGAATTACATTCCAATTATCCTTGGATTATGAATGAAGTCCAGATTTTTTCTACCTGTATCTTAAAGCAGCACGAATTTTGTATTATTTTTAATAATAACCATTATAAAGATAACACCAATGAGTTAATAAATAATAAACTAAAAGATTGCATCAAGAGTATTAAAAGTTCTCACCTCGTAAGAATAAAAGAAATGAATTAACTTCCTTGAACTGACAATTTTTCGAATGTATATGGATGTATCGCAGAAAGAAAAATAGCAGTACTTTTACAGGACTTGATTACAATTTCACTGAGTTCTAGTGGGTTAAGGTACTACACGAGGTCTGTCTTCTTAGGGGGTGGGGATGCCCTGAGTGGAAGATTTTTTAGCCATGATGTCTGACTAAGTCCAGATCTAATTACAAATTTCTAACTGTAGTAGGCATATTGCTCTTCTGATGTAGTTTGTCATTCTATCGTTGTAAAATACGCAATTATGAATTACTATTAAGAGTTCCTGTAATTGTTACTATAGTGTGAGATAAACTATGTTTTATATTTCGCCCTTTGGAAATGGCAATGTGGGTTAAGGCCAATCATCTAGGCCTGGGGTGGGATTGCCCTCCGTGGGAGATTTTTAAGGGATCTTAGCCCGTATTTACCCGAAGTTTCGGAGAAAACCACGGGAAACTCCGAACGGTTAGGTCTGCGGACACGACCTGGTTTCGAACCAGGCACCTTCCGTCTCCCAGCTAAAAGCGCTAGCGCTATGCCACTGGTGGGGCTATTTTGCCCTTTGAAAAAAAATATACAAATAATGTTGTGCGATGTTGTTGTTAAACAATGAAGTTCTTCACAAATTAATTAGTAATTCTAGTACATTCCAGGGCCAAACTATTCAGTATCTTTCAAGTACATCGTTATTAAAAGGTCTATCATTATAAATCTAGGTGCACACTTGCGTTATTTTAACGCTCACACGCGCGGTGCCGCAATGACCGAATGAAGTACACACAATCTATATGTGTAGTACGCACATACCAGTGGTAACTGCGCATGAATGTGCTGTCTCTCAGTATTAGTCAGCGCAACATCTTCATTTTGCCTCAGCGTTGCCGCGCTTAAAAATAAAGCAAGTTGACACCGAACCTATATATAACAGTTCTATAAAAGTTCAATTAAAAAATGTAATTTTTTTATAGGCTTCATTGATTTTATCGTTGCTCCCAGTCTGGAAGTATGTGGTGATATGTTAGAAAAGATAGAACAAAAACTTCAAACTACTAGAACACCGGCTATATCTGAATCCGTCAGTGAAGAAGGCTCATCGGACAATACCAAAGCTTCAGGTAAGTCAAATGATTAGAAATAGTTTCTACAATGTTTGTAGACAATTTGTATTATTTTTCTTAACTTTATTTTATGCATACATATACGTTCTTTGAATCAGGATTCTCATTTGTACAGAATTCTTTAATAATCCTTCAGGTCAGACTGTTTTTCCTTAAAAGTCTGTACCTCGATACAGCTTCAATATTCCTGTCATTCTACTTAAATAATTATACAGGACTTATAAATAATTCGGAGACCCCGAGCTAAGTCAGTCTTCCCACTGGGGTTCGATAAAATGGAAGCCGTTCCCTTCCGTTCGTTTCCGTACAAGAATGAGGCAAAGACAACAATGTGTTTTTCTTTTTCGTTTTCCTCAGGCGAAATAGATTGTGCTTACAATAAAAGATTGATTCCATGTACATTTGAAATTTATATCAATTGATATAAATTCGTAATACGTTTTAAATTTTGGGGCCGATATATGTTATTCCTATCGTGAACACAGCCTGCTGAATAAGGAATAAATGTAATACTAAAATGACGAAAACTGTCGGCTCTGACAGAAAAAAAAAAATATGTATCAAAAATTGCGAAAACCTCATTTTATGTCTTATTTTCATATTACCAACCAGACAGCACCACTTCTGCATTATCTTTATTTTTACTTTCCGAACATGTACCATGTAAGGAAAGTATTGTAATCATGAAAAAATTCGCCTTCGAGATTTTGGTGTATTGACACGTTTTGAGGTCTTCTGAATTCATTTATGCTGTTTTTACGAGATGCATATGTATGTATGTATGTATATGTGTGTGTGTGTGTGTGTGTGTGTGTGAGAGAGAGAGAGAGAGAGAGAGAGAGAGAGAGAGAGAACGAACGAACACGATAGCTCCTAAACGGGGCATTCGATTGAGCTCAAATTCGGTATATATGTTACAAACCACCGTCGCAATACCGGTATGGATTTTGGTGTGTGTAGGACGTATAGTTTTTCTACAGGGCTACGACAAAGATTTCTTTTAAATTATGGCCTATGGGAGGAAATTCTTGAAAGTGCGCTAGCGTTTAAACGGCGCATTCGAATGAGCTTCAATTTGGTATATATATTTGAATTATTAATCGATTAAAATTTATTTAAATGCTTGGTAATGATCTTAATCGTAAGTGTTCGGGAAGTCGAGTGGAGTCACTCCAGATTTTTTTCTTTTATTGAAAGCTCTGTAGTCACTTATTTGTGAAGTGCATGCATAAATCGACACATACTTAGTTTGAAAATGCATGCAGCGTTGTAAATATTACAGTCGGGAGAAAATGCACGTTTTCATGGTGTTTTCATCCTTACTACAAAAATAGCCCAACCGTAACGACAAGCACCACTGCTGCATCGCGCCACATTACAATCAAACATGTTACAGGTATTAAATTCCCTGGGTTTATTTTCAAACATGAACCACACAACACAAACACACCGCATCACATAATACTTACCTTCAAAGATTTTATGTTTTTGCTTCACTTTATGATCTCGTATTCATTGATGCTCAAGACCTTTTGTCGTTATTTGCAAGCCACTGTGTGTACTACAACACGTGTTTACTTTCACACCTCAAATTTGTAATTCCACCATAAAATTTGCTGTCACTGATAAAAGTTTACGTGTAATCTCACGCTGGTGGTGTTGTTAGTCAAAACTAAAAAAATGCAATAGATTCGATCCTGACAAAAGACCAACAGGGGCCACCTTCTCCTACTATTTATCGTTTCCAGTTTAGGAAATTTTACTAGCTGAACTGTTTAAACAGTGTATTTATTAGTATATTTATTTATATTTGAATTGTCTAATACAGAATTTCTAGCTTTTTCTATGAATGTTGCAGCATTACGTCGAAAATCTCAATCCTTGACTGGAGCATTGGCTAGTGCCATCAGGAGAGACTCCTCCGACAATTTAATGAGCACCGGTGACGGCTCTGGTGCCAATAGTGCTCCACCATCTCCAAAAACAAATCCACAGTTCAAGTCAAAAGTGAAAAGGCCTTGGCTAACCCATCTTGAAGAAAACAAATCCAATTGGAGAGAAAGGACACACAAAGGTAAAATGAATTTTCCTTTTTCTTTCCGAATTAACCCTCTGAATGTTTTTGAAAAGGGCCAAAATGTAAAGTTTTTTTTTTATTCTACATCTATTTTGGGTTGTTCCTTAGGTAATAATTGGGAGGGGGGTTATAGAGTTCACTCTACTATTCAATGCATGCAGGTTTGACTAGTTCATTCTCATCGTTGCAAAGCTTCAACCATGGAAGTTCCCGTTTGTGCCAAGCCTTGTTTCCTCGAATTCGCGTTCGATGCTCATTTAGAAAACCTAGGGAATTAATCTTTTGAATAATCTGGAATGGGATACACTCTTTTGAATTGGCTGATCTCAGCGGAACATTCAACAGCTAACAGGAAGAAATAACGTAATAAATAAAGAGAAGTGCTTGTTTGTGATTCAGTAGTGGTTTTTCTGCTGTTTACCAGCTCGTCGAAACGCTCTGTACTGGAGAACTGTAAGTTGAAGCGCCACTTTTCCGAGGTTCTGTTTGCCGGATGGCACGTGTATTACTAATACTAGGTGTCAGCAAAGCACATAGCCCTTTCTCGAGATGGAATTCACGGGAACTATAGCGTATAAGTTGCATATGTTGGCTAACTCCTGCTGTAAAACCGCAGTGGAAATGTGAAAAGATAGAACTCCGTAAAACGTAACGGTCATAGGTTTCCGTAAAACGTTCTTGCCTGAAAGTGTGGTAGTTTGGGAAATGGCTATGCGATCGCGTGAACGTAAAAAGAAACGATTTACTTGAAACAAAAATTAGCTAAATAATAGGAACTTAATATTTTATATTGAATAAAAGAATTTAATAGAAGAATATTGAAATTTTATATTGAATAAGTAAGTATCTACTGTTACTGTTAAATCGGAAAAGTTAGGAACTAAAATATATATTGGCCAGACAGTTTCCATTTGCTTTACAACGTTCGCTGAACCGTTGTTAAGGATACACTCTTGGTAGCCCCCTTGGTTCATCTGGGCCGTCAGTTGCTCAACAGTCGCACGTCTATTCGCCCGAACGCATCTCCGTAGCCGTTCGACTCTGTCATCTATAGCCCGTGGTGTGTACCCCATGTGCCACGCCGCTGATTTTGGATAGTGCCATTTTGCCATGCACGGTATACTTTTACCACGGCGACACCCTAACAGTTCACAAAATTAGCCGTTTCCGAAAATGCTTCCACCCTTGGCCCGAAAGCCAATAATCTCATGCCATTTTGGTAGTCGGATAAATCGCTACGTTTCTGCATTACGCCAACGATTGAAATGCTTTCCGATGCCCTAGGACATCGTTTATAATACACTCCACTGAAATGTGCTGCCACCTGCCTTCTGTGATTGGTTATTTCACGTTGACGTCGAAAGTAGGTGGTTGTCACATTAATGTGGCTGGACTGTGTATATTTAGCGGGAATTTCCATGGTTAAAAAAAATGCTTAAAGTTCATAAAAAGAGGAAGAATTTATTTAGCAGCTGTGCCGTCCCGTCAGTCTACATATCGATACGGGCTATACAACGATCTTAAATCTGATTTTTAATAAATTTTCCTTTGCGGTCTGGGCTATACAGAGCAATAGACTATTCTCACGAAATAGCGATAGTAACTCGTGATTTCTTTCAAATAATAGTTACTATTTATTCCAAGTGAAACTTTTTGACTGTCTAGTTTAATGCTTTGAAAATTTGACAATAATGTTGTTTCTAATTTGAAATATTTATCACACTTCCTTTTTCTTTCTAGATGCAGAATTGCGTGCTCAGTTGTCTGTAGTCCATGATGACGCGAATGGAGATTCTTCGAAACGAGTTGCGTTCTGAAAAAAATTCCAGTAATTTTAAGAGAGCAAACTCGTTTTGCTTTCTTTTTTTCCACATTTTCTTCTTTTGCGCTTTTTCGGCACTTTGAAAATGACATTTTTTATAAGCAAAGCATTTCGTCCCTATACATATATATTTACATATATTAACTACCTTAATGTACATGTATTGTGTTGAATTCGTGTGAGCCTGAACATTATGTAATTCTATTTTCAAAGTGACTTCAACGGAGACGGAAGCAAGATCTGAGACAGAGTGGATATCTTCGGCGAAGAAGGAACTTCCGAGGAAAAAGTAGTCCTGTGCAACACTTTAGACAGTGTTACCTTTCTCATTTAGCTCCTTGCTCGAAAGAACTTTCTGTGCTTCGGCGTTGTGTCATACAATCTTTCATCTCTGTGTTAAATCTCAATCTCCTGTAGGTCTTTTCGTTTTCCAAACTGTAGTCGTTTAATTTCAAGCATTTTTGTCTATTTGTACGCACTTTCTAGAAAGATCAGAATATTTTTATGGAACTTGAGCATTCATGGTACTTTCGAATTACCTGTCACTCTCCTGAATGTACGGAAATTAATCAGTCACTAATATGGCATTCTTTTCTCCTGCCACTTATTGACAAAGTAATTAACAACTAGACATGTTACTGCATCTGTATATTTTGTAAAATAAGAGATTTTACTTAAATGTGTACACTAATTATGCATTTACGGTCGTGGCTTTCTCCTGGCCACTGATATTTATTCGATATATTTTCAAATCAGTCTAGCTCTTTGCAAGCAGCTGTTTAATTTAAAGCATCTCTAATTTATGTACTCGAAACACTTTTTCTAGAGGAAAAGAATTTTTAGTATGCCATTGAAAGATGAAAATCCGAAAAGTCTCTTAGTATTTTCTTTCTATTTTTTATACTTGTGCACAATAGTCTTAGTCAATGCACACCCTGTTCCAGTGTTCTTCAGCGCTTTTAAGTTAGTCATGCGTCTGATGCTAAAATACCTGCGAGCTTTCTATCCAAATCTATAAACAAAGTGTCTTTGTATAAAATATCTGTTTCTTAGGTACAGTTTAAAAGCAAGACATTTTTAGACAAAATATTCATTTTATACCGAATAAAAACATCAATTTATAGTTAATCCAAGACAAATTTATACTCCAAACTTTCCATCCGCATAAAATATCTCCAAATTAATTTTTAAAAATCACCAAATTCAAAAGCAAAACTAAAAACTCTGTGACAAAATCTGTGTAAAGTCATTTATACAGTCATCTCTTGCTATTACGTGATCTTATGTCACTGAAGCGTCCAGATTTTTATAAGCATCTCGGACAGGTTTAAAGATAGATGTTGAGGACCTATCAGACACGGCGCCATTTTTACCTTCATAGTGACATGCTTCCATCAAATGGAACACGCTAAGAGACGCACGCATGCGTCTATACTATACTACTATGGCATGATTATTGGCTGCGTGCTGTACTATAAATATATTATCATATTTGACGGCGGGACACGTCTAGACGGGCAGGCCTTTGGCTCTAGTATGACACATTTCGGGGATCTTCATTTAATTAAAGTTAATAAATTCAAATTGAAATAAAAACAGAAAATTCCGACATTCAGTCGAAAACTGTATTGAAATCGTTCTTATACGTATGAGCATTCTGCCAATCTGCCAATTATAAATGACTATTTGGGGGACAAAGTCGACAGGATAACTAAGATATTTTTTAACTCTCTACGTTCAGTCGTTTATGAGAGAAATCACTTTGGTTTATCGCTTTCCTTGTCAATCGTTATAATACGTAAGCATAATACATAACCATACGTCTATTTTGCTATCGCTCTTTCACGATTACGATTAATAAATTTGATTTCAACAAAATACTGAAGAGTGCCAAAGAGATGGGTAAATCTTTCACTTTTTTAACACATAATTTTGAGGGAAAACTATATATTCTTCTCAAAATTTAAAGTTGGAATTTAACTCGTCACTGCAGGCATCTGCAAAAGCTGGAGAGTGTGATGAACGTGGCTGTTCATTAAAGAATCAAAAAGAAAGAGGCAAAATTTCGCCTGATAAAAACGTAGACTACTGTGGTTCACTCATTTTGAACACTCGATCCCCTTACCTTCTTTACGGACGATCATCGAGATACTCTAAAAGAGCTACTCTCGAAATTTGCCTGCAGGATGGCTCTGTGAGTCATAATCATTAACCCTAGAGTGCATGTTTTTTTTTAATGGGCTGAAAATGAAATTGCAACTTCATTTAGACTTACGTGAGCTAGGAAAAATATTTTTTTTTTTTTTAATTCAGCATATAGTTTCCCAAAAAATCATGAAAAAAGTTCAAATTCGAAAAATAAGAATGGCCACCCCATAGCCCTCATATAAAAGTAATATAGCCTAATTTTACTTTATTTAGTCCTATACTACTATTTTTTAATAGTTTTGTATTTATTTTCATTTAAAATTAAAAATTATAAGCAATCAAAGAATCGCCAAAAATTTGTTCAGTGAACTGTATGCGCACGCTATGAATTCATGCTTGTTTGCTCAAAAAATAATGTTGCCATACATTTTTTAGACTAAAATTCATTTCCATAAGGTCTTATGTTTATTTAAAAGCATATTTTAGACAAAAAGTACATTTTCTTTTTATTATGGAAACATGAGAGTGTCGACAATTGGCTACAGTATGCACTGTAGAGTTAAGTTTATGCTATGCGCATGCGTGCGTTAGTAGTAGATTTCATCATGATTCATCGCTATACGTCGCTAGAGGGCACTTATGTAGCTAATCATTGAACGAGAGTCTAGTATTTTCCTTTGACAGGCTAATGCGAAATATTTCGCCCATCTGTCACTAGTCGATGATCGTCCTGTATCCAAATCCGTGTGTTTGAACGAGCGGTGGAGTGCTATGCTATTGAAACACGAAGTGCTTTGATCGACTTTGAAGAAATAGATGATTGCCGAACGCTGTAAAAATTCAGCCGTTAACTCAGTGCTTTGCCCTCCAACAACATGCCGTATGGATGTGTATTGGTATTATACATAATAATAAATGCATCGCAAACTTTACAGCGGACTTAAAAATAGACAAATAAAGTAACTGGCATGTTTTCAATAATAAGTTTTTTCGCTTTTTTTTCGGTTACTGCTTTAATTCCCTTGTAGTAAAAAAGAATAAAATTAAAAATAACTATTCATTTTCAGTATCTCTGAATTTTAATGTTAATAAAAAATAATAGCTTTCAGAAATTTTAAAAATATTCAAAATCAAAATTTATTTAAAACGAGCGATGTTAAAAATAACCCAAAAAAAATATCGGAAGAGGTTTGTTTACTAGAAATCTTTTCGTAATCGACCACATTATATATATTTATATATGTAGATAAATATATATTCTCCTATCAAATTGGGAAATAAGTTTTATATATTAATATATTTCTCAATACTGAACTCATTAAAACACATTTTTATGAAATACAAAGAGAAATAGAGAAATATGGATATCAAATGTAATGTAAGTAAAGCACACTTATTTTGAAACACGTAAAGGCGATACGACAAAATAAGCATTAAAAGTACCTTTGTGATATCTTGTACAGTTATTAAATAAAAGTAAGTCTGAGAAAATTTCATGCATTAAAGACTAGCATATCTGTTCTATAACACGAAAAGGAACGAGTGATGTTGGGTGGTTATAGATTAAAGAGGGTGAAGTACTTTGAAAGTGATATTGTAGTAAGACTCGTTAATGCTTATGATAAGAAAGAGATGCCTGTATAATGTAACTAAAATAAGGAAAAATATTTTATTACCTATTGTTGTACATTTTATAGCTTTACTCTAACGTAGGGACTCTAATACTATTAAATTATATATTTTGTTTTGTTCTTTAGTATTCTTTTAAATGGAACATCACAACTTTCCACATCTTTATAACTGGCAGATATCTTTTATTTATTCTAAAAATATTTATTAAAAATAAGTTATTCGGTTAGACTACTTCAAAAACGAAATTTGCATTGAAAAGTTCTGACATCTAAACTACCACTTGTTATATGTCATAAACATGTGTGATATTTGTCTTAGAATTTGAAATAGCGAATAAAATGTCAGCCTGATGTTTATTATAACCTAAAAATCAACGTTATCCCAATGTCTATATGCATGTGTGACAGTAAATCTGATTAGGTAGACAAACGTTTGATTGTATAGACGCAGACTTGCGTCAGTGTGAGACTGAATGTTATAGACAAGCACACGTAGAAAACAGAATAACATATTTATGATGTTATTTTCAATCTGTAGAAAAATAGTTTCAGTAGAAGGCAGATATGAATGTGCATAACATATAGATTGATATTTCCTGGCTTAAATGCATTTTCCTATCAAAAAAAATATCATATTCATATTTGTCACATATAAGTGTACTTTAATTGAATATTCGTTGTACATTAGAAATAGACTAGTAAAGAAAAATAACCATATCAAAAACAGTAATTTCTAAGAGAAACTTTTTGAAAATATTTCAATTTTGAAAATCTTTAAAAAGGTAAAAATTTTTAACAGATCAAATGATCTCACACATGGAGAAACATATTTGGATGAGATTAGAGTATAAAACCGAAAAACAGCATCAGTTTTATATCAAAATTGTATTAAACTATTTTTATAAAATATTTCCACTTAATTTTTTATCTGCTTTTTGGGAAGATCTTAAATTAAAATTTTATCGATATTGCACGAGTAAATTGCAGCACATGAAGTTATACTAACCAAAAAACATCAAAGCTAAAAAAGGTAGGCTATAAGATATTATGCGTGAAATATAGTTGACAGAAATGAATTTCCAAATGCTTCTGGTTGAACACAGAGTAATTTGAGTAATTTGATGATCATTTAATCGTACTGGAATTTCTTAAAATATGTATTTTAGTAAGCCTAAAGCGAAAGTACATACAGAATTTTTAAATGAACCACATATATCTATTTTTCAGGGTTTTTGTATGAATGTGTACACAAAGTTTAAATTAATGTTTTTGTCCCAACAAACAAAAGTTATTTTTTAATGAAATTTCAAATGCATAGATATAAAGCAACAAGTTAAAATTGCTTATTTTGAACTGCTTGTATAATTAGTAATAGCGTGATAAAAAACAAACTTATTTCTTAAAGCTGAATAGCACTTTCATTGCTTCAAGAAATTGTTGGGGAAAATCATAATAGTTCTTGAGTAAAAAACAATCCTATCACAATATTGCAACAGAAACAATATATTTTAAACGTTTCAAATGAACCACCAAACTGTACACGTTGGCAACACATAGTCGTGATTGTATGGATTAATAAATAAAACATTTTTTTTTAATCACCTTGCACTGACACAATAATACTAGGTAAATTTTCTTTACCTGTTTAATTGACATATCCCTAACAGATATATATGACTAATGTTTCATATTGTGCGAAAATTTAATGCTTAAATTATACTGAAACGTTTTGTACTACAATGATAAATATTTATGTTATGTTTGACATATGTGTAATGTATTGTATTATGAGAAGTTTTTTTGCTTTAGGTTACACTGAAAATCTTTATTGATGCACATTTACATTATTTTGACATATGTGTAATGTATCACCGATAATGAATTCTAGAAATGTCAGTAACCATTTATTATTCTAAGCGAGATATTATATCTTAATATTACCTTAAGGTAAATCGGGGGAAGTCGCTCTATTTCAAAACTGATTACGCCCTATTAATACATTCAAAACTGAAATGATAGAATAATGAAAAAAAATGAATCGTACTTTTCAATATTTACTAGGCTATATTTACTTAATTCCTTTTCAAGTACCTACGATTGATAACTTTAAAGAAATCCGTGTAATTTTGGCATCCTCCCCCATGCATACGGGGAAGATGCAACACCACATTTAATAAGAAAAATAAAACTCTTATTGGAGCATTACCTGTGAATTAACAATAACTATGGAGAGACAAACAAACCGGTAAACTGAATTTTGTTGTTTCATAATAAGTTTGCTAAAATTAGTAAATGCACGTTTGAATATTAGTCTGACAACTTTTCAAATAGTGTAAATAATCACCATTGCAATCTTCCTGCAACAATTTCTTACATTGGATACACTGAATCTAGTCACACTTGAGACCCTCTTAGCGTAAAATATCCTTTACATACAGCACAAAAATCATCTCGCCATTTCCTGATCAAAACTATCACCACTGATATCCAGAGAAATTTCTTCAGTTGAAGAAGAGCTTACACGTATCTTTTTCTTATGTTTTTTCGAACTTTTCTTTTGCTTTTTCGAACTTTTCTTTATATTTCTTCTGCTTTTCTCTGGCCTTTTACACGGTTTCTTTCCTCTCTGATGCAGTTAGGACCTACTGTTCGTTTCTAGGATGATTTAGATTTTCCGATTTTGCTGATTAGTTCTAGACAAAGAAATCCCGTTTTCTCTGCTAGTGAAGACAGCTGCTTCAATCACTGCTACAATCACTTGTAGGCCCTTACAATTTCTTCATGGAAGCATCTATTAATGTAAGCCCATTGTCACATTTTCTGTTCTATTACTGTAACATTCTTTGAAGCCTCAGAGAAAACGAACACGTGCTCTAAGCAGTGGCGGCTCGTGGGTTATTTAAATGGAGGTTCACGAAATTAATTTCGAAAATTAAATAGGCAGATACGACGCACCTTACAAGTTAAAATGTATTTGCATTTCCAGCAGTTAAAGAAGAACAATGCACGCAACTGAAAGAAAACAAGTCATCTTGGATCTTACATTTCGTCCCCAAGATCAGTTTTAGCAAAAATATTGTCTTGATTTTTTTATTTCAATTTTTTTTCAAAGGATAATATTGAAAAATGTCATTGCTGTAGCTCCGAAACACTTATTTGACTCCCATCTTAATTATTTACACTAAATCGTAAAAAATACTCTAGTGAAAAATCATAAAAATACAGAAAATAATAAGAAAATGAAAAAAAAATGGATTAACTAACCGAACACGGCAAACCAAGAGAGAATCCGGAGGAGATAACGGCAAAAAAATCTGCAATGAGCACAATAAAATTGTGCGAACGGAAGCGCCTCGCTTCTCCCGCAACTCTGTCGGCGTCTTTCCTCAAAGACCGGTTGAGAGGACCACTCGGTCGATCGCACATGCGAGCGACGAAAGTCTATGCTGTAGTAACCGATGTACAGTGCGTTAGCTATAATAAACGCGTTTAATAATAGTGGGGGTGTTGGGGGAGAGTAAAACTCACGTTTTAAATTCACAAAATCCTAGAAGTGTACATTGTGTAGTGTCCCACAAAATCCTAGAAGTGTAGTTGATTTCTGAATCACGTTGCGTCTTTTCCTAAGTATAAGGGGAAAATGCCACACATGCTTATTTTCGTTTTACTGTAAGATTATGGGCACTTCCACTTGTTTCGTGTGCGTAACAAAATGCGTAACTCGTATTTTTCTAAACACTCGTTTTTAAACTTTAAAAATGACCAACAGAATACTTTAAGGTTTCTACGCACCAGGTTAAATACCCACGACATGGGAAAAAGAGTTGATCCAAGACCAAAAGTTACGAGGAAATTCATTATGCACGTAAGACTACTGGAACAAGACTTCTCGCATACCCTTTCATGTGAGAAGTCTTGTTCCAGTAGTCTTAAGTGTATTGCCATCTACCTATGTATAAAAATAGTAGTAACAAACTTGCATATTTTTCCTACTTGCAATTTCCCCCGAATTACCTATAAACTGCCGTGACTATGCGAAATTTTTATGTTAGAGTATGTATTTAATTTTCCTTTAGTCTTACTTAAGCTATACATTTAAATCCAACCCTAGTTTAGAAATCAAAATACTTTGTACAATTATGCACTTCACAGTTTAGTAAGCTTACTGGTATTCTCAACTTGATTAAATAAAAACGCAAGGGAAGAAGTAAAAGTTATTACATGTCTAACATTCTGTTGGCATTCGTGTAGATTTTTAAACCCCGTAACCTTCTTTTAAAACTATATTACGAGGGATAAAACTTTATATGAACACCAAAACGAATTAAATTTTTTAAGGTTGTTTTAAACATAAGAACCAAATATACAAAATAGAGAGGTGGAAAATATATCAGTGACTTTTTCCAAGTAGAATTAATGACACAACTAAAATACTGAAATTCGTGTCTTTAACAAAGAATTTATGTATGATGAAACGCACGTATAAGGAATGAAACCTTGAGTTTAGGAAATTGACGGTTTGTTTTGTGCACAAATATTTAACCTAATTGTAGCTGACTTTACATCATAAGAGACTATAGAAGATTTTCAAAAGTACTTATACTTAGAAGCATATCTCAGATGCTCACATGAGAATTCGGAGCTTGTTTTGCTTGACTTAAGCAAAAAAGAAAGTAAGAATTAGAAACGTATTAAGTTTCAAATAACATTTCCACTATACTTATATATATATTTTTTAAATTTCTTAAGAATAAAAAAAATAGAGGGAATTATTACACTTCTTTAAATAATTGACTGATACATAAATATAATATCAAAAATATGTTGAGTTATAATGACAAAAACTTTAAAAGATTCAACTGAGAGCGTTAGAAAACTAATTTAATTTAAATAGCTTAAAAATGTAAGACATGCTTTCTACGAAAGTAGATGGGAAACGAAGACAGGGTAAAGAGTATCCAGGTGAAACAGAAAAAGTGAACGAAAAAAGTAGGAATTAGAATGTGACAATAATTAAACAAAAAGAACATGAAGGAGTAAACAATACAAGCCGCTTTAGTAATAATGAAAAGAAAAATTGGTTGTTTAAATAACAGTGAGAGACCTTTTACAGTTTCTTTTGAGTAATTCAGTTTTGTTAGGTTATCTATCGATTTGAGATGATTAATCGCAATATTACTCAAAACTAGTGAACATTACATATTCTGATTCCAAATCTATTTTTTAATGGACATGAATTAAGCCTCTGAATATCACAAGAAACTCAAATCACGCGAACTTCATTTTATTATTTAAATATATTACTGCATAGATAGCTTAATCTATACATATCCTCAATATTCAACTACACGTGTACAATTATGTGGAGAAAGATGGTGATATTTTATGATAAAATTCACAATAGCATTTACTTAAAATAAATGTATAATAATCAGTTTCTTTTAAAACGATCTCTATTTTTATCCTCATCGTTAAAGTAACAAATAGGTTATTATTTAGCCATACTTTCACATAATCGCGTTGCCCTAAAAATAAGACTACACGATCGTTTTTATGAAGTAGATGTTATACATCGGCAGTTTGCAATCGATCATTTAATAATTTCTAACACACGTAAAATACGCATTCTAAAAGGACCTATATTTTTCAAATTAAGTGGATCTGTTTATAGTCATGATTTTTTGGTCCTAATATTAAACTGAAACCGATCTCGTATATTATTATTAACTCCTACTATTATATTAGTATTAACGCGTCTCTAAAAATATAATATGGTCAGGTGCGGTTATTACGAACACTTTTTGCAAGTTTCAAAATTTTTTGAAGTGCTTCGCTCTTTTTTAAGTGATTAACTATTTTTTAAGTGATGTCAGACAAGCATGTGCTTTTTCAGTTCAGAATAACTTTTTCTAATATGTTCTTACACATGGTCGTAATTGCCCCAGTTTTTTTAAAAATCTCTGGGGTAAATATGACCATGGATCAAAAATTATTTAACTATGTTCGAAAAATAAAATAATGTCGGAAGCTGCTAAATATATTAACAAATACTTTTTTATATGAATAAGCCTGCATAAAAAAATTTTACTTTTGCGCCAAATAGCTTTGAACGCCGAGCCTCCAAATCCGTGTAATCAAAATTTTGGCAAGGTGTTTGTTTTTAAATTGTTACTATGTTTACAATAAAAGATAGTAACACTCCTTAATATGAAGTTTTTTTTTTTTTAATTCTTCATATTAAGGAGGAAATATACTTACCATAAAAAATACATTATAATTTTTATGCCAGATATTTTTGCGAAAATTTATTATTTACAGATCAATTCTCGATTCAATTGCCAATTCTCGTAATTACCCCACCTGACCCTATTCATTGTATGTTCTGATATTACCTTAATTTTAAAAGTAGCTTCGAATATACGACAAATAATTAAGCATTTGTTGAAGAACATGTTAGCATTTCTATTTCAATAACGTTCATATTTGTAATGCCAGTTATTGGCTTCACTGTATACAGACTATAGTTTATTTTCCGCATAGACTTGAATAAAGCTTGCATATCAATAGATATTCGGCGATCTTCAACGTTTTGTTTAAGTTTGCGTATCCATAGTTCTTAATGATAAAATATATGAGGTTTCTTCCGGTGTAACATTAAAACCAGTTTGGAATGTTGTTTATCTGAATACACTGCTCTCTGTATTATAATGTAAGAATGAATTTATCTAATAATGAGCTTACTTGAACGTAACAAACGAGAAGGACCAATAAAAAGCAAATTGTATCGTAATTATATGATATTAAAAGTCCTATATATAGTTGTAACCTATTCTTCACTTTACACAGATATAGTGAAATAATTGAGCTTGATACAAGATATAGCTTAGAATACTAATATTTTTTATAAAATATGGTAAGCTAAATTTATGAATCTTTAAAAATACATTAAAATCTAAATTAATCCAAATATTTAAAACTAAAAATTTGTTTTTTCTTTGGTGATAGAAATTAAGTCATACTAGAGATAGTTACTCTTCTTTTTTATGATTTATTGCCTTAAAGAAAGTTTGTGTTATCTGTTTTTGAAACAGAAACGTTTGTGAAAAAATGCAAATGTAAACGTTTTGAAATGTCTGAAGTTTTAATATATTTTCACAGCTCAAGGAGAACAAGTATCTTCGGTGATGAGAACATTCATATGTGTGTATATAGTATATATATGTATATATATGTAAGAAGTTTAAAAAGGAAATAGCAACTGTTGGGCAATACACTATTCTAATCGATCTATTCATACTAAAATGCTAGAAATTCTATTAAATTATACATCTTATGAAAAACTTCACAGAAAAAAATTACTATAATAGCATCAAAAGTATTTCCTAACTTTGAAAATTTTAAAGGACTACCTATAGTAATCATTTTGAAAACTCTCTTGAAGCATGCGTCTGACTCAGCTGTCTACGACATCCTGAAAATTTGGCTGTGTTATTTTACATTTGCTCATTTAAGATTATTTCTATAAATTTCTGAAAGTAAAATTCTAACAAATAAATCACCAAAATTCTTTTAATTTTATCGCCGCAAGAAAATACTAAAATTTCTGTGGTAAAATTAAAGAATAATGATATGCAAAAAAAATCAACGTAATAATTGAGATTAAATGGGGAAAAATTGCAAAAAGAAAAAAATCTTAAATTTAAGCTATGATAGTCGCCTAATGGTAGTTTTCTATATGTTATTATTACAAATACTTTCTCTCAAGTATTTTAAAAATTTAGTATCGAGACTTTTTTACTTATGGTACTTATGGATTGAATTTTCAATTACTGAAATGTAAATTTATTAATTATTGTAATGTATTTATGTTTCATCTTCTGAAAGCTATTTACTTAATACATTCCGACAAGCTAGTGTTGAAAATAAAGTTCGATTTTATTTGGGCGTATTATCTTCTAGACAATGGGGGCTCAATGTTATCCCGTCTCAGACAAAAAAGTCGGTAACGTTAAAATGGCTTTTGGGTTCATTTTTGAATCACCTGTAAATACCTCTGACGGGTCTGACCAGTTTAATACAGCTTTTAAAATTTGATCTTAAACTCGTGCTCTGTTTTAGTTTAGATTATAGACCACAGGCAAGCTCAAGTATCACGATTTCAAGCTTATGCCTGAGTCATTAGCTCTACCTCATTTTAATTGTATGCGATATCGATACAAGTCTACGCTAAGAAGGTCCTTTCATTGGAAGAGATCCAACTTGTAATACACATTACGTTAAAAAAAACTACAAGAATTCCGAACAGAGCCAAACTGTGTTAAGTTTTTAACTAAACGTTCACCACCAGTTGAATCTTGAAGATTTCGCAGGGTCGAAACAATTTGAATTGATGTTGAACATTTAAAAATTAAGACTTCATCTCATCAATTTCATTTCGTTCATTGCTGGTTAATATGTGATTAACCACATATTAATTTTATGTTATTCACATTAACGTAATATAAATTTTAGATGTTCACAGTGTAATACTTTGTCTCCTCTAACTCTGAAAAAGAACGCGCACAGTTATTAATTTTTTCATGAATCAAATTAATTTATAATTGTAAAATTATCTGAATGATGCATAGTTAGTGAAAAGTATGAGGAATATGCTAAATATATCTTGTTAGCCTTGTCAGTACAATCAGACATTTCAAAGTTCGTTCTTTCCTTTAAAACTAGATTATCCTTTTCTTTCATTCTTAGTGATGAACATTAATGTAATAGTGCATGGATGTATAATTCAAATACCATCGCTTCAGTTAATTCTTTTGGTAGCTTTCTTAACATTTTTTGTTCGGTGTTGTTTACAGGATGACTGCTGTGATATGAATCGTTTCGCATTTCCTTTTATTAGTATAAATTTAGTTCATTACATAAAACGAATGGTAAGCAAAAGGTATGTTCATTTTATTAAACAGACTTACGTTTCGCAGAAAATCTGTATTGGATGCTGAACGAAATTATCCATCATTTAACTGAAATTCTAAATGCGCGTTAAATCCTGTCGTCTTTTGTTACATCATGAAGTGACGGGCTCACCATTTCAAATTTGAATCAATGTTGTTGATCCATGACGATTTCATGTAACTAAAAGAATAAATAATAATCGAAATTAACCGTGCAAGCCTTATTATCAAATATGTTTTCTTAATATTTCACTGTGGAATTTAATAAATTTATCATGAGAAATTTACGTGACTTACATTTATAAACTAAATTCAATAGATTGATTAGAAAATCAATTCATACTGACAACAGTATTAATAAAATGTACA
Source organism: Cheiracanthium punctorium (assembly GCA_038373885.1). Classification (NCBI taxonomy): domain Eukaryota; kingdom Metazoa; phylum Arthropoda; class Arachnida; order Araneae; family Cheiracanthiidae; genus Cheiracanthium; species Cheiracanthium punctorium. The sequence continues at coordinate 739,477 of JAWZYV010011941.1, forward strand.
GCCTAAATTTTAAGAAAAAGTTATTTTTTCTTAGAAATCAAAATCTACATTTCATAGCATTATGGTTTATTAAAAAACAGGTTTGAAATACACTTAGCCCCAAAAACATGAACTCTTGTTTCTGATTAGTAACTTTTGTTACTTATTTATATGCTTTCGTACAACTTTTGCTTATAGCCAATAATTAAATATACAGTTTGTAATTCCTGGATTAATCTGAAAAGTTAATTTCAAATTAACGTTAAAATTACGACATCATGAAAATATATCCTCTGGTGTGTATCACTTAGCTTCGCTTTCAAAATGCATCATTGTTACGTTATATATGCAGTGTCTCGCTAAAAAATTAGTTCATAATTTGGAATGTAGTACTTAAGAATGGATAGTTACTAACAAACGAATATATGGAAGAAAGACTTGAAGAACAATGTATATAAGTCCGGATAAGATAAGATGCATGGGGAAAAAATTAATTCATTGCTTTTGCCGGTACAAAATTTCCTATTTATTCCTTTTATTTAATGAAATAGTTGTAACGACGTATTCTCCATTTGTTTGTTTTGATAGTTAACTGGTTTAAACAGAACGAGAGGTACATCCTGTGTATCAATATATGACAACTTAGGAAATATATGAACATATCTTACCCTTGCCATTCGTACGTGTTTCAACAATGCTCATTGTGGAATATTTGTAACTTATTCTATTTATTGTATCAAATTGTGGATTTTAAAAAGCATACAAACTCTGTTTGAAAAGTTTCTTGTGCAAAAGATTGCATATAACCATAAATGCTTAGTTTGGATTTCTTTTCTAATACATTAATATACTTTCTTAAGAAAATTCTTTGTTTAAAAAATATCCTTGAAAATGTTCCCAAAAATCTATAATTCAGACTGTACACCTGTAATTTAAACTGTACAAAATATAAAGTGAACGTATTTTGTTGCTTAATGTTTTCTACTTATGCCTAATAGAAAGTAATTTGTAAAGTGTTTGTCGCTGAATGCATTTTTATACCTGTTTCAAGTGTTGTAACATTTTCTCATTAAAGCCATGATACAGAAAAAGTATTTAAATTATTCAACATATGTGTGTGGCAGCCGAAGTGATTAGATTGAGAAAGAAACAAATATATAGCTAATAAGACTTGATTTTAATGAAAACTATAAATATAATTGGTTTTAATGAATTAAAATCAACAAAATGCAATTTTAATGAATTAAAATCAACAAAATGCAATTTCGATGAATTAAAATCAAAAAATGCATTAATAACATCAATTTTGTTATTTTAATGAATTAAAATAACAAAATTGATGTTATTAATGCCGCTATAATTGATTTTAATGAATTAAAATCAACAAAGTGAAATTAAAATAATCATAAATTGTCAGATGTGTTAAGACAAACTGGGAAATTTTCAAACTCACCAGACTCGCAGCAAATTCAAATAAAAAGTAAATTCTTTAGCACAATTAAACTACATTTTTTTAAATTTAGTTTTAGATTTCAAAGTATGGTGTTTAACCCTTTATCTACTGAGTGTATTTACAAGAAACACCAACATAGAAAATAAATAAAAACTTTGTAAAAAAAAAACACACATAAAAGGTTACTTCAAGGCGTTACGATCGTTCCGACCGAAAATTCGGTCGAAACGATCGTTACGCCTTGAAGTAACCTTTTATGTGTGTGTGTGTGTGTTTTTTTTACAAAGTTTCTATTTATTTTATCTTTTAACACCAGTTTTTTGAGTGTTTATCCAGATATAAAGTTTCATCCCATAACGAGTATTACTAATATTCTGACAGTACTTAAGCAGAAATATTCTCTTAACCGTCTTTTTTAAGTTGGATGACAGTAGTGGGTATGGGCTAATTATTTCAGCAATATCTTTTTGAAAGAAACGCGGTTTTCTGCTCTGCTTTTAAATGAAATATATCAAGCCTGTTGTTACAAACATAGTAAAATTTGAAATTTTTGTCTGGGTGGGTTTTGATCCAAGAATACCATTTGACCAGTTGTTTTAAGTGGATGGTGTACGCTATTGATTTAGCAGTTGATTCACTCGATGATACTTCAAAGTACCTTCCGTATTCTGAAAGTCTGAGGGAAATATTTTTACTTTTGGTACGAGTAGGTATGTATCGTTTTCACATCACAGATGTTTAAAACATAACGTTTCGGATTCATTTGTATCTCATTAAAACCGCTAATAACTATCAATGAGGTTTATAGACTTGCAAAGTTTTTCCGGTTATCTCTTCCATACTGGTCTTCGTATATCGATAACTCAGTGAACGTGGTCCAAAAAACGGATTATGCAAATCTCGTGCAAAATGTTCGAATTGTAACACATTTCTGTGCTTAAATTCCAGGGATAAATGGGGGGGGGGATCTGGGGCTTATGAATGTTGTTAAATCTGAAATTTTACTTTGTAACTAAAGTGATATCAATGTCAATTTAATTTTTGATCTTTATTTTTTAACTGTTATCTGTTTATTCAGCATTTTTCAGAATTTAAACTTTGAAATATTATTTAAATTTCCTTTCTGTTATGACAATATTTTAGCTGTATTGTATATTGATGGTTTTTTAAAATACTACTTACATTAATCCGCTATAATAAACTAGTTATCAAATCAATGAGGGTTTTGTGAATGTATATCTTTTAATTATTAATGCAGAAATGTCTCTCTCACCTCCTCATTAAAATTGCAGTTGATCATAATGAAGTAGATAAAGGTTTAAATGCTCTTTAAAATTAGTGATTTAATTGTTTACATAACGGGTTTGGTATAATTTGGTCCTTAGAAGTTTGTGTACAAAATATATTTTGGGGTGATGTTGCTAAACTTATGGATGTTATCAAAGAAAAGTACACTTTGCATTTTAATGCGTTAGAACTTTTTGTTTTAATTTTATTTGAATTTATCTGCTGCCATATTTTTATTAAACATTTTTAAATATTTTTTATATATAATTGATTTTGACATAGGCTACTTCGTTGTAAATTTTGTAAAACAACAAATTGTCAAGGTTTCAAAATGATATGGATCCAGGTTATCATGAGCTATGACCGAAATATCATTTGGTAAACAATATTGTTTGCATATAATTAGTCATGAACATTTATATAATTTGTTATTTCTTTACATTAGCAACATCAATTAAACATAAAAATACCATTTGTTTTTACAGCTTTTTTTTTTTTTTTTTTTTTTTTTTTTTTTTTTAAACATTCAATGAAGCACTATTCCACTGAATGTTCTAAAAACTCGTGCATACAATTTCAATTTAGCTTTCGGTTTAAATGAAATTTTTAAATGTAAATATAAGAAAAAATGATAGACATCAATGTAGTTCTTTTAATATAATTTTCTTAAAAATATAAATAAGAGCCCCATCTGCACATAATTAAAAAAAAAATCAATCCTATGCTGAAAGTTTGAATATTTCCCATAATAGTCCAATGAAAATCTATCTAAAGATATAATCATATAGAAAGCAATTGTAAATAACTACATTTTTAAAAATCACTTTTTCTGCCCTCGTGTAAAATACCTTTCCGAAATACTAATATAAATCATTTACAAATTGTTTCACATATCATATTAAAAAAATAATTTAAAGGCACAACTTTGTGTTTATAATATGGATATTGGTACATAAAAATGCAATGATTTTTTTTTCTCAACAGATTCTGAGACATATCTGGATATTTGTATCCTTAATTTTACATATCTGTATAAATTAGAAAATCTTTATAGTTTTGTGTCTTAGAAAATCTGTTAAGCATTTTCACATGAAATGCTGATATTCTAAAAATTGTATTTCTAGTTTGAACATTAAATTCTAAAGAGCTCTTATATTTCTGTAATATCAAAGAAAAGCAGCTTTGTAAACTATTATTTATTAAAGTTATTGGCGTCAATATAGATGTGATGTATTTGTTTGTCTTAAAAATTATATTAAAGAATTTTTCCAAAAAAGCTTGTTTCTAGTTGTATTTTTGTGAGTTGTTAAATATTTATTCAGGAGGTTTTAACTGCATAATATCTCGTCTATCATGCATAAAACTCGTCTCGTAATGTACCAGTGATAAAATCGTTTGTCTCGTCTCGCATAAAAGTTCTAAATCTCCGTGTTGTCTCGTCTCACATCCATTCTTATAGTTGACTTTACATATTTTGTATTTTTATACTGAGGAACCTGACAATAGAATTCTCAAAAATCTCGAGCTGTGTTTTTCTTTAAAAGAAAAAAAACTTTAAATAATTTTGTGCATGAATAACATTTTAAGGCTTTTGTCAAACAGAATAATTTATCTCTCTTTTATAATGGTTTGGCAAAAAAAAAGGTTTTTTTTTCCCTTAAAAATACCCAGTGTAACTCAAGCATTTGATTTGAATTTATTGAGTATCATAGGAATTTCAGGTGTAAGGTAGGTGCATCAGTAATTGACACTTTGCATGATAATTCATTATAATGAGCTTTTATTTCAAAACTTTTATCAAATGAAGCCATTAAGAGGCAATTTAGACATTCATCTTCAATTTTAAATTTATCTTCACTTGCCGTGTCCAATATTTATTTATTTTCAAAAAAATTTTCAAGTCCCAAAATCATTTAGCTTCCTTTTCGGATGAATTTTTGGAAACACCGAATGAACTTTCTGGCCAACCCAATAATTCAATGAGGTTATAATCGCCTGAACTCTTAGAAAAGGTGAAAGCTATCATTGTGGCTGAATGTCTCTTTGTCCTGTATATCCTTTGAAACATTGTAGCCTCACCTTTGAGAAATATTAAGTATCTCGCAATATAGACTCTGAAAACTCTGTATTCAGTCTTCTCTGTTTATAGTAGTGTAGTACAATATATTCAGCGCGTACTTACTTATTTTAACCAATAATTCCTCGTGTATTTCGTCTGTACTTCCGTATTTCCGAGGTTCTACGTTTCATTTGAATTACCGTTGTGTAATCCTTCCAACTTTTGTCAAAAATGTCGATGATCCCTGATAGTTATGTAGTGGAAACTTGGGGTTAATGAAATAAGTGAGCCATTGCGCAGTCATGTTCAGAAATTCCATCAATACGTGCCAGTAACCAGTCTTAGACCAAAACGTGGACTGAAATATTTTTTATAAGCAGTTTGTTATAACAAGAAGGAAAAATTTTCGAAGCATCATGGTAAGTGATTTTTTTCATGTTAAATAAATGTTTGTTTTGATCCCTTATGAACTCTTTCAAACAATAGTTTCTGTTATTATGAAGCTGCAAGCACATATTTTTCATTTTAAGGCATTATTTTGTGTCACTGGTTAACACACGTTTCCGAAAATAATGTTCTTCATTGATAATTACCGTTGATTTTCGTTACAAAAATGTGTAAAAGTGATTTTCAAAATAATTTGAAGTTTTATAAGTTTGTTTAAAAGCACGAATCTGCTTAATACACTAGAGTTATGATGAAAACCAGTGTTTCCGTTTCGCATTTTTCAACAGGTGTTACGACTTGCCCGCATTTCCATTAGTGTCGATGCAAACTACTTTTTTTTTCTTTAGTACTGATGCTTTTAATACTGTTGCGTTAGTGCCGATGCGCCCTGTGCTTTATAGGAAGAAAAAATAAGTCTTGCATCTTTTCCAGTAAGATATCACAAAAATAACTCTTTTTTTCTCAACAGAAAGTACCTTTTTTCTCAACAGAAAGTACCTTTTTTCTCAACAGAAAGTACTTTTTTTTCTCAACAGAAAGTACTATTTTTTTCTCAACATAAAGTGCCCTTTTTCTCAACATAAAGTGCCCTTTTTCTCAACATAAAGTGTCCTTTTTCTCAACAGAAAGTACTCTTTTTCTCAACAGAAAGTACTCTTTTTCTCAACAGAAAGTACTCTTTTTTTTTTCTCAACAGAAAGTGCCCTTTTTCTCAACAGAAAGTGCCCTTTTTAATAAATCCGCTCTGCCCCTTTTGAAAAAAAAAAAATGTAAACACTGATGAAAACAGTAACTTTATAGCCTTCATAGCTAAACTCTAATCGGAGACAGTAATATTTTCAAGCGAAATCATTAGCATAATCATGTAATTTTCAGAAAACTAAACTCAAGGTGTTCAAACACAAATCTTCCGCGCGAGCACACCACAGCATTTATTACATCATGCTTTAAGAAAAGTTAAACAAAAAGAAACTCCTATATTATCAATCCATTCGTGGCCATCACTTTCTCTTTCGAAGAAACTGTAATGCATTACGCCCCCCCCCCCCTTTAGCCTTAGGCTTCGTTGGCGTCTGTAACATCTCCAGAAAGACCTTGTTCCTTTTCTTGATTTTTCAAGGCATTTACTTAAGGTTCATGAAACTGTGAACTTGACATTGAAGGCTACGGGCAATTTCTTCCTGTTTTATCTGTTGTGGTAAACGGTGAAAACAAGCTAGCCATGGATTACCTGCACAAGTTAAAACCTGTTCATCTTCTAATAATTTCTATGCGACAGATGTTTCCGTGAACTGACGTCTAGGGTAGCATCACTCACATGTAACTACAAAAGAATTTCATAAGCCATAAACAAAGCACGATCTAAAACGCGAAATGTAGTGAATAAAATGAACCAAGATGTAAGAAATTATTATAATTTTATATTTTAAGATAAAAATACAGTTGTGTATTTATTTTTTGTTTAGAATTTATTTAGGTGGGGGAAAACCCAATGGCATGGACAACACGTGTTATGCTAATCCCCGTAAAAAAAAAAAACAACTATCTACTTTGAATTCGTGTAAAACATGATTATTGTAAAAACAGAGTGAAGAGCATGCGCTGTATCAGAGAAACCAAATTAAAGCGACATTTTTTGGGAGGGGGGGGGGGGTGGCGTGTCAGTCACGCTGTCAACAAGTTTATAATTTTCTATTATGTTTACCAATTACTAAGAAACGTGTAGAGTCAGTGTATGCAAGAAAATTTACAATCATTTCCTAGTATCTCTGCTGATATACTTAGCTTCATTTTGCAACAATACTAAGAAAATCAAGGAAGCCTTGATGCTAAGAGATTTCTTAGTAATTGGTGACTTTTTTTTTTAAACGTAGAATCAGAGATTTCGCTTGCAGTTTTATTTTCCTGCATATTAAGTCTTAACAAAATGGCATGAATTGTGTATTAATCGTGTACTATTAATTATTTGCATAATTTATCTCACAAAAATTATTTATCCATTAGGTCATGGTGACATCACCTGACAAACGAATGTCCACCATAGACGATTATCGATGAGCAAACACACTAAAAAGCAAAAAATTAAACTAAAATTCGAAAGTGAAAGAAACGTCTCTTGGATATTTCATTTCCACTTCATAATCAGAATGAACGTGCTGTGAATACATTAGAGTGTGCCTTGTAATTTTTCTTTTGGCGTTCTATAAAATGCTAGTCGATTCTATTTCATTTCGAAGACGCCAAGGAAAGATCCAACCATGGCTGAAGTGTGCAAGTCGGGAGAGCTATGTTTTAACCCTTTGGGGTGCAACCCTTTCCCAATGCTCAAAAAAGGGCAGCCGTTGCCATCGCTCGACTTAACTAGCAGCAAGATGGCGGACGATCGAAACGTTCATCGCGTGCCACAGATCTAGAGACCCTTTTTTGACGACAGCTGGCTGTGCGCGCACAGCCAACACATCTGTGGCACGCGATGAACGTTTCGACCGTCCGCCATCTTGCTGGTAGTTAAGTCGAGCGATGGCAACGGCTGCCCTTTTTTCAGCATTGGGCAATCTATCCAGATGTTCTCGCATTCTTCCATTTTTCAGCAGATGTCAGTGCTGTTAAAAATAATCTTTTTACGGGAAATGACGTGCTAAAAAGTAAAGGATTCTCGTGGAGCTCTGTCACCCGCAACTATTTTGATAGAAATCAAATCTATTCTTCGTGACTAGCAACAGTCAAAACATCAGAGTGTGGTGTTCCCAGAGCGGGAACACTGCACGTTAAAGGATTAAAATATACCGCAATGCCTGTTCACAAACACGAACTTTTACAAACGAGAAGTCCCACAGTAGCCTAATCGCTTTGAGCTCTGTTTCAGAAGAACACGGAAAGTGAAGCAGTGCCGAAATGGGTCAGTGTTTGGGAGGGTAACAACTTTTCTCGGGTGGACTCCTGTTGGACCGTGTACGTTGGTTCCTCATCTGTTATGGGTACAAAATTAAGATACCCCGAGCTAAGTCGGCCTTCCTCTCTCTGGGGCTCTATAGAATGGAAGTCGCTGAATTGGGCGTGATAAGTATATTTGCATAGGATTCATACACACAAAAAATCATGTTATGTTTTACGTATGTATGAATATATACTATTTTTATCAGTATGAATATGATCCGCTGTTAAAAATAATCTTTTTACGGGAAATGACGTGCTAAACAGTAAAAGATTCTCGTGGAGCTCTGTCACCCGCAACTATTTTTATAGAAATCCCATCTATTCTTCGTGACTGGCAACAGTCAAAACGTCAGAGTTGGGTGTTCCCAGAGCGGGAACGTTGCGCGTTGAAGTGTTAAAGAAAAGTGAACGATAAAGCTGAAATATTCACAGCTTTTTAGTAAAACAGCAATATTTTTTGCGCCTTTCCTGGGAATGCCTTGACTAGCACTCTTCTAGCTGTAAAGAAAGCAGTTAGTGCCCACACATTGCAACATCATGTGTGGGCACTTTCACAAACGAAAGTACACAGTTGTAATTTGAAGTCCATAAATGTAAATAAACGGAAAGGACAGATATATCTACACCGTGCTTAACGTGTTATGTGGGTAGTAAATGTACGAAGCTTTGCACGTTTCTAATACACATTGACGCCGACTGGCTGCCGAAGGGATAAGACACTGAACATTGGTAGATAACTGAAGTGTGCAGGTCTAGGGTTCTGGCCTCTACCGTGGCTGTCGATTTAACGCTCTGGTGTTTTGGGCGGTTTTCTCCAGATGTAAAAGTTATATTACCGTAAGGCATTTAAAGGTAAGGACCGTAAATTCCGATTCCTCCGTGGGAGTATATAAAAAATACCCGGAGAACTGCACTTGTTCGACTCGTAGTTTTCGAGAAAATGCAAAAGAAAAGACATGACGTCACATCCTGTGCGAGGAAAACCAAATAGAAACACTAAATTAGCCACTGGATTAGATGAGGGGGACACTGTTTTATGGCCGCTACGCTCAAAAGATATGACACCCTGTGATTTCTTCCAATCAAAATGTTTGAAAGAACTGAATCTATCGAGATCTAATTACAAAAAAAAGGAATCCCCTTCATACTGTATGTATTTATGTGGGCACCAGATTGATGCAACGGAAGCAGTTAGCCGTACAGAGCACGCATGCAAGTCTCGATATTCACAGTGGACATCATTTTATGAAAGCATATGCAAAAAAAAAAAAAAAAAAAAACTGTGTTCATTCTTCCAATAAAGGCTTTCTTACACCGGATATGACGTTTTTGCTTTTTTTCTCGCATTTTCTCGAAAACTGGGCTGTGGAGGTATAGTTCTCGGGGCATTTTTTATGTACTCCCAATAAGGAATCTGACTGTGCAGAGATAGGACGGTATTTATGGGACACCTTGTATATGTTAAGTCTTCAACATGGAAATACAGCACTCTTCTGGGGCTATTAAGGAGCAAACAAGAAAAAAAAGACAACGGGGTTATTGCTCGTCTTGAAAAAAAAATTAAAGAAAGAACTGCAAAATTTGGTGTGTATTTTTTATACGACCGATTACAGAGTCGACGTCTGATGGATAAACTGCTGGACATAAGGCTTTTTCCGGCAAAATCGGAACCAAACCAATTAGGTGCGAAAACCTATTTGTGCTATTCAAGGCATTCCCGTCACATAGACATTAAAAATTAAAAATACTGGAGATCTGAGCAAGGATCAAAAATATCTATGACACTATTTCGACTGGACTGTGCCTTCCAAGCTTAGAAACAGAAAAACGGGGCCGATTACGCAATCTAGGTGAACCAAAGCTACCTCCAGGAATCGTGCTTGAACGTTAGTACCTCAAAACCTAGCGAATCCATACGATATCTCGCGCAGTACGTACTACGCCAGTGCATGTGCCAGTATGGTTCGACGTGAAGAAACAACCAGCACAAGGTCCTAGACATTTTGTACGAAAGAGTTCAATTCTCAGATTTTCACCATAATGTGTTAAAGAAAAAGCTTCGATTCTTTAAATTGCAAAAATGAATCCCAAATCCCCAGAATGAACAGTTTGTTAACCAACATTTAACTGAATCGCTTGCAAGAAAAGAAAAGAATCAGATCTTCATCTTAAACCTCCCAAAATCAACAGATGTCAACAATTTAAGTATCCATCAGGACAATAATAAGCAATTCATGATAAAATTCTAAAGTTGCTACAGTACACAGTCTTATTCAGTTGTCCAATGCGAATTCAATTTAAAAAAGAATAAGAACATAGAATAGATAGGTAACTATATAGAAGGGATAGTGAGAAAAACAATCTTAAACAAGAAAAAGGAATTTGATTAGTTTACATTGCTGGGATATGACGGTATAAATATCCGGGTCCTTAAACGACGCGTAACCGGAGTTCAACTGCACACTCTTACCCGAAGACATTCGTATTGTGCCCAACTTGAAAAACTAGTAAGACTGATAAATGAATGTCCAGCGCTATCTTTGCAAGTTAGTTATCCACGCATGCAACATAGGATTGCTTGAAGCCTTTTCAAGAGAAACTAGCATTATGGATGATGCATCCGGCGAAGAAAAACTTTGATTGCATGTATCATAAATATCTACTCCAAAACTTTGAAACAATGATCGATTTTCTTATTATGGTTACTGAACCTTTTTTTCTTAATTGCATCATCCAAAATAAATAAATTGAAATCTTTGCAATCAGCCACAATTGTTTTAGTACCACTTTCTTTTGACACTTTGAGATGTAACTTTTAACTCTCTGAGCTACAAAAGTACTGACTAAATACGCTTGCCATCTATTCAAATATTATCCTCGAACCTTTTAGTTAAAAAAATTACGAATAGCAGCACCAAACTGAATTAAGTATGCAAAACGATCTAGATTCAGGGTTACTGTTTGAGCATTCGGTAGTCATAGGTAGCCAAAGAAAGTTTTACTAAATAATATTTATTTACGAACGGAACCTATTTTTCGATTTTTTTACAACGTGTGGGGAAGTTTTTATTGGATAAGTCTCTTAAAATTTTATATTAAAAATGTTCACTTATGTGAAACTATTTTTTTTTAACTTTGAAACATGCTTTTCTTAATAATTTTTCATTAAATAGTAACATTATTAAATATTACATTAATTTTTTTAACTTTAAAACATGCTTTTCCCAATAATTTTTCATTAAATATTAATGCGCAGTGTACTTAAATGGTTATTTCATTAAGAATAAAAACAGTTTGAAATTCCTTTTTAAATAATTATTTAAATATCTTTTTCCCAAGTAAATTTTTTAAGCTTAAAAAGTAGCGAAACATCCAGTCCACTGGGAGATACCTGGTCAGACTAACTCAGACTTGAGAGTTTTGATCGTTCTTCAGTTAATTAAGATCAATGATGTCAATTGAGTCAATTTTGATCAATCGACGACTGACTAGAGAGAGAAGATTTGACTGCAACTTCTGCTAGCTGTCAACATGATATTTCACGGCGGAAAATCTTGCAGGACGAGTACCCGCATAAGTCTGAATGTCAAGAGAGGTAGTTAGCAATATTTATTGCAGAATGCAAGGAAGAGATGCTTTAAAAGATATCCGGAAAATACGCATATTGACAAATACAATTTTATTGACTTTCATGGCATTGTGGTACTTTTCGCAAGTAAAGAAACTTTTATCATTTTATCATCACCAAGTTTACTCCCAAAATCTGTCAAGATATTTATATTGAAAATAAGTTTTAACGTTTTATACCAGTAAAGAAAAGTTGTCAGTTTAAATCCTCGGATGTTGTTAAGGTTTTTATTAAAAATATCAGGTTGTAACTAAAGTTTTCCGCCATATCTGCCTGAAAAACTAACTTCTAACTCCTTAGATAACTGATTTTGAACTTTCGGTACCAAACCTGCTCAGTGTCACATGATACAACAATAGTACTTAAAGCTGTACTCATAATTTGTTGATATTATGTAGCTGACTTTTTGAAACACAAATGGAAGTAAATGATGGTTCTAATCCTCTAGAGTGATAGTTCCATTTGGGACACCTTATACTTAATGATAACTATACTTTTTACAGATTTCACAACACAGTGTTATAAAGTAAGCCTCTTTCTTTCAAATGCCAAAAATCGTTTGACAAAATAGGAGCCAATACGCCAACGCGAACTGTGTGCTGACGATGTTTACGGTGGCGGGAAACTTTCGTTACAACCTAATATTTAATAAATTCGCTTCCTCAAGTGAAAAAAAACTTTAAAAATAAATATTTCTAACATGTCAACTTTCTTTCACGTTTGTATATTGAAAATGTTAAGCATCTGAGCAGAAATTTACTATTTTTTGTTCATGTTTCTTTTTAAAAGTTTTAAAAAAACATTCCTAAAATCACTAAACTTGGTTTTACTGATTTTATAAATAAAATTACAGAAAGAAGTGTTATAATACAGCATTTTGCCCTTGTGTCACTAAAAACAGATAACACACTAGTGAATGTAACAGACGATGGGTTTAAAATTATATGCATAAATCTATATAATAAACTTAGTAAAAAAAAAAATAGCCGATCAAGACTGTCAACATTTAGAAATGTAATTGGGATTTTAAAAATTCCAAAAAACTTTCCCCTTTTAATATTTTTTTGTTGTATGTTGAGTTTAGACATCTGAGTTGAACATCTTTCTTATTGTGATTTTAGCTGTATATTAAAATATAACAGAATGAAACTGCTTAAAATAATTTTTAAAAATGTAAATATGTACCGAGCTTCCTAAGTTATATATTAATTTATTTGGTACAGAAACTCTAAACTGAAACTTTTTTACACGTAACTTGAAACTTTTTACTGCCGTGAAATTATTTGTTACACAGAAAAAAAGTCTTAACTTTCCTCTGTAACAAATAATTTCACGGGCAGCGTCTTATAAACAACAGTAGTAATAATCTGGAGGAAAAAGGGTTTGTATTTTTGTGCATGTTTTCCTGTTTCCAAAAAGCATTAAATGATAATATTCATTTTGTCCACTATATGTTTACAGAAACCCACATGTTAAAATAACCAAACTATTAGGGATAGACCGATAGTATCGGCAACCGATAGTATCGGCGCCGATACCTCCTATTTTTTTAGGTATCGGTATCGGTTCTTTCGATTCTAAAAGTATCGGGAAAGTATCGGTTTCTTTTGCTTTCATCCATTTTCACCGATACTTTTCAACCGATACTTCGCTTTTCAGAAGAAACCACGCAGGCGCAACACCATTCTAGAATCTTTATTTTGGTACTGAGATGAGAGGCGTCGTTTCATTGGCACATTTGTTTGCGCGAGTGTTTTCGAACTGTGTTTTTTTTTTTTTTTTTAATTCTAACCATCGTTAAATGGATGTCGTATCACCAAGTGTGGTCGAAATTATGGACGAAGAATCGTTAGATGACAGTTTAACAGGACAATCATCTATTCTTCTAAATTATTTTGATTTGGTGCCCAACACTAAATACGCTATCTGCAAGGATTGCAAAAAACAAATGTCGAGAGGTAGGCCATAATTTTACTTCAGTTTTATAAACGTTTATTTTCTCACTGTGTGGACTCGAAAAAGAGTTCATTCAGATAGAATCTCCCTATAACGAACTCGCTCGGTTCCAGTTAAAAATTCGCTACAGGGAAAATTTCGTTATACAGAGATTAGAGATTTTTGCAGTTATTTCAGCAAATATTACAAAGTTTTTAGTTAATTCGATGTTTACATAGGCGCCGACTTCATGGGGCTTGAAGGGGCTTCAGCGCCCCCAATATTTTTATTCAGGGGGCTGAGCCCCTTCAAAAATTTCAACTTTTTTGTGTCAAATCATATTTCTTCCTCCAAAACGGTTAAACTTAAGAATCCTAAAAATAGAGAATGTCTAGCTTCTGTCTCCCACTCCCCTTTTTCTCACAGGGATTCAGGAATTACGTTGGGCGCCTGTAATGCCGTAAGGCACGGATGTCAACCTTCTTTATCAAGAGCGCAAGCACAAACAAATGACCATCAGATAGCTAGGCAAAAAGAAACGAGTGTTTTTCCCTACAAGAACCCTTCAGATTTTACACCGTGACACAATTGATGATGGAATTGCTTTCTAGTAGGGAGAAGACTGCGCTTTTTTTTAGGAGGGTCGTTCTCATGTAATGTAATCTTTCTTTTTTAAATCAGTACAGCAAAAGCTTTCACTTTTGTTCTATTGTGAGATACAGACTCTTCTGTAGACGTCTGACCATAAGGGAGATTTTCCCATTGTGCAAAACTGCAAACGATTGTGACATTCCCATTTCCCAGCAGTATTAAGTTTCGATGCTGAAAATAAACCGTTTAAATATGACTTAAAAACAATTCAAGGCAGAAAATTGATAGTCAAATTTAAGTTTGAAGATTTTAAATCATGAAGAACCTTGTGAGATAGATGAAAAATTGATGTTTAATACAGTTTCGGATATAGACAGTATTCATTTCTTTATACGCTTTATCAAAACTTTACTAATATCGAACGCTTAGCGTTTCTGATTTAGCTACAGTTAAGAGCTAAATAAAAAATGATTTCATAAAAATCTTCGAGCAGCACAACTTCTGGATTATATTTTATAATTGCTTGCTCTTATCTTCTCTTTTTACATATAAAACTCTATCCCCCATCAAGGGCGTAATCAGAGTAGGGGGGGGAGGGCTACGCGGGCTGAGCACTACTTAGCTGTCTCCCAGCCCCCTACGATTTTCAAAAATTTTTGTTAGTTTACACATAAATACGAAAATTTAGAAACGAACATTTGAAAACCATGAAATCTTTAAGAAGACTCGTTGTTTTAGGCGAATTTCGGTTCATTATTTTGCTACTCTTGGCTGCATATGGTGCCAGTGGCGGTTCCAGAGGGGGGTCACAGTGGTCATGGGCCTAGATTAACCATCTCGCCAAGAAAGAAGGAAGAAAAAAAACGAGGGCCCAAGCCGAGCTTGGACAAGGCCCAAAATTCAGAGAGGCCTTGATCATGTGCATACATATCATATTGTGTTGCTGAAAGAGAATTCCTCTTTAGAAAACCATTAGTCTCTGACTAATTTACTTTATTTTATAACAACACTAAAGTATGCACACAATATTCTGACTATGTGCTCAGTCGTTGTTCCTTGGCAGAAAAATATGCAGCCGTTTTGTAAATATGTGCATTCATCCATATTCATCCATACATAGAGGGCAAAGGAAAGGGGAGTCACAGCGAACATGATTAACGTAAGGGTGAATGGGGTAGTTGCCTCGAACCCACAATGAAAGAAAACGATCAAAATCAAAAAATGGTTTTAGAAAAATGTGTGAATTGGGCGTGTGATACATATAATCGTATTCGACCCCCACCTCCACCCCACACTTGCAAATAGCCTCCCTCTTCTGTAAAAGCACTCTATGAAGCACCTATGTTTGTAAATTATTATTTATGGAATATCAAACTAGCGTAACTGCTACAAAACCATAAAAATTATAGAGGAGGAAGGAGGGGGCTTCATGGGGAAAGAGGGACTATACCTAAACAGGGCCGGATTACCCCTTAGGCTGAGTAGGCTTTCACCTGTGGGCTCCTACCATTTTAGAGGCCTGCGTTAAAATTTAGAAGGAAAAAATATTATCAAACATTATTAAAGCTATTTTAGTGTTAATATTTATACAGTATATGTATATGTAACTCTGAGAAAATAATTCTGATTCATTATTGACTTCGTACACAAGAAACACTTTTTGGCATTGTACACTTCTTAATTGAAATTTGAATGAATATGTGCTAGAAAGTTTGAAGCTGACTATTTAGCTTGAATTTTTATGTGCACATTTCGTAAATATCTACAGAGTGATAATTTTGGCATTGTATATCTGTTTCTGTGTTATTCCACTTTTAAATTTAAAGCACGATTATATTTTATACAACTTTTCTCCGTACTGAATAAAAATAAATTTTCATATATTGTTGCACAAATATCATCAAAATATGTTTCAAATAGCATAATTCATTATGGTTTTAGTTTATAAAATGATTACTATGTGTCCATTTTACCAGGAGCGTCTCTGATTTGCCAATTGCTTATGTGCTGGTTTAATTTGTTTTCATAATTGTTAAGGTAATCTGGAAAGGTTTTCCAAAAAGAAGTGTGATTTAAAGTGCAATGCAGATTTTATATGTCGAGTTTTCTATGCCAAGTTCCACACGAAGCCCCCCCCCCCCGGCCTAGATCCCTCGCGCAGATAGTTGGCCATAACACCGCATTTCAACATTTCTTTTCATTTTTAATGTTATTGAAAGATTATATGAGTATTCTTAGTTTAATGTAAAATGAAAGTTTTCAGTATTAAAATGTTTATGAAGACCTAAAATAGTGTAGACTCTGAATTTTGATATGTTCTCGCACTTGGATTTCTTTGTTAAATCATTTTTAAATGTTAACAAGGATGATATTATTGAAAAATTAATTTTTTTCCTGCTGTGAAAATACTATGAGAATGAATTTAAAAGTATATTTTATTTATTTATTTGTTTTTACAATTCAAATCACGGAAATCCGTTTAAAATGTATGTGTCGAAGAGAGGACTTGTAACTTTGTATGATGGTTTGTTTGATTTGTTTTAATACATGGAAAGGAGGTATTTATTACTTCTTTGTTTATGTTTTTTTAAATAATTTTAAATGTAATCTGTAAAAAGTTGTCAAAAAATGTAATTTAAATGTGATCAGTTTTTCTGTCTTAAAGTAGTGCGACATTTAATTAAAGTCGATTCAATTTATGGGTATTTCATCATGTAGTAAAATAAAAAATACTATTTTATATCAGTAAAAATTATCTCTGATGAATGTTTGCAAGTAAATAAAATAATCCAGATTTTAGTATTTCGTCTCGTTTGTACTTCTAGGGTATTTTGAAATATTAGCTGGAGTAATGTTTTGCAGAACAGTTTTCCACATTTGACTGCATGCATTTTCTTTCCTATGAAATTATCATTAAATACATTTCGAAAAAGATTTTACTTGTTTTGCTGTTATTAACTTAATTAAAATTCAGTTGTTCTTTCAGAAGGGAGATTTGCTTTCTCCATATGTGTACTGAAGACTGATTCGAGATCTTGAGTTCAAAAACTTAATTTAAAAAATGAGTTCAAAAAATTTTTGGAAAATTTATTAAATGGAATTCCTTTTATTTTCATGAAAGTGTTATGTTAAAAAAGCACATTTTGAAATCTCAATTCTAAAATTTCTGAACCCCTTCATTATACTGACGGAGAGAAGGATTTTGTGTCCCCCCGTCCACCTCCGTAAGGATACGAGCCCCCCCAATAATTTTTACAAGTCGGCGCCCGTGGATGTTTAAAAGTATTAAACTATGACCTCAATTAAAAATAAATTGGTATTTATTATAAATTTGTTAAACTTACGGTTTCTTACTTTTTTCATTGTATAAATGAAATGGTTTAAAGTAAAGACAATCCACGAATTTAGAGAATAAAATAGTAATGCACTTACGTATACTTCAAAATTTCGTTACTTTACATTGTTTTGCATTCTGTGATTCTAAATTTTCACATTTTAAAAGTCCGCTGAAAATAGAGTGAGGCACATTTTCTTCCATATGGAAACCTCTTTTTAATGGTTTTGAAAGGTTGAAGCATTAAAGTTTGATGCGGTTTTGGTCGTGAAGCGAAGGGCCTTATTATTATACAGGTAAATCGGGAATTTGCCCAGGGCCCCTCGACCTGAATGGGCCCTCAATTTTAAATGTTTTTTCTGAAATATTCTTTTTTATATCAAAATTTTATGAAAAATATAACAAATTTCATAGATTGGGGGCCCCCAAATCTGTCAATGCCCGGTGCCCATGTTGGTCATAATTGGGCGCTAGTGAAGTGCCTTCGTTATCGGAGTCAGTTTCACTTCACTTTCCTGGCCTCCATTTTTATCATCTGTTACGCTTCCACTACGTGGTTTGTTCAAAAATTAAAATTTTCTTCTAAACTAACCAAAAAAATCAAAGGTAAATCTGAAATATTCGCTATGGAAAGATAAGCTCTTCGTTACATGGAGAATGTTTATAGTGTTATTTAAGCCTTAAATTTACGTTTCCATGAAAAATTTAGTTATAGGGAGAAATTCGTTGTACGGAGACTTCGTTATAGGGAGATTATACTGTATATATAGGCTTTTGATATCGTTGGAGAAAGTCTAGCTCTTGATATAGATTTCACGCTTAAGAGACATGCTTTAAATTTTTATTTTAAAAAATTGGCGGATGGACATCTGATTCGGCTTGGGTATGATATAGATATCAAAATTGATGGGGGAGTCGGTCCTTGACATCGTTTGATATTTAACGGGATGACGACCTTTAAAGTGTTAAAGTAGGTATGGACAACCTTTGAAAAGTTGTGGGCCAAACTTTAGGATGTTAGCGAAGTCCCGGGCCAAACTTGCAGATTTTAGAGAAGTGGCGGGCCGTATAATTGGGATTTATATGAGATATTAAATGGTTTATACAGAGTTTTCAAATGTTCCGCGGTCCGGATCAAAAGCCGGTTGCCCATATGTGTGCTAAAGTGTAATATTTCAGCCTTCGAAATACGTTTGAGGAATTTGTTTCTATTTAGCTTATAGAACTTCAGATACAGACATTTCAATATTAGTCAGCCGGAAATATTTGAAACCGAAAGTAGCATTCTGCTATCGGAAGTGAATCGTATTTCTGCGCATGCAAACGGGGATATAGGGTTTGAACCGAATGACGTTTGTCGGACATCCCCCCCCCCTCATGGTGCCCCTCTGCAAACGTAAAAAAAGGCGCGCCTTTTGTGCTCTAGATTAGTGGTTCCCAAACTATGGGCCGCGACCCATTGTTTGGTCACGGGAGCAATTTCGGTGGGTCGAAAAGTGTGGGAAACATTAAACTTTAGTATTTTATGTATAGTATGTATAAGTAAACTATGCTATTTTATATAGCCTATATTGGTTATCGTTATGTGGGTCGCGATTTTGAAGAGAAGGACAAAAAAGTTTGAGAACCACGGCTCTAGATCAAGATTTTCTCAGTTTAGTTCGAAATGACCCCCCCCCCTTCGACGATGGCACCCTGACCTTGCTTACCGCCGCCCCTGCTCAGAGCTTAGAATTAAAACATAAAATTTGTTCATATCAATCACAGAAAAACATGTTAACAATGATCATAAAAACAAAATCACTGAAGATCAATTTCATTAAATATGGATACTTTAAGTAGCAACTTTTTTAAGACTTTAAAATTGATTTTAGTTTATAATTTTTGGATTTTTATTTGACCTTCATTTAATCTCGTTATTTTTAAGCATCTTTTATTTAGACCCTCCAAGGTGTAGTTTGAAAACGAGCAAAAATCTTTTTCTTCATATTGTAGCTGTTTCAATGACAAAATTAATGATACTAAAATTATAAACGAAACCTATACGTAAAAACAATTTATTCCTTTTTTGTGTTGCAAACTAGTTAACTTTCTGGCAGTGACTTGAGAACTGGCGACTCCCGTGAACTTTAATTATGTTGGTCCAGAAGTTAAATGATTCATTTTTAAAACATTACACACTATCAGAGTACGAATTATCAAACATTTAATGATTTTATTATCTATCTGATTAATGAGAGAACGTAGGATTTGTATATCATTCTGTTTTGAGAAGTGTAATAATTATCAATATCTAATAATTATTTATATTGTTAATCTAAAAAGTTGAAGCTGTATTAGTATAATTAGTAATACTAATTATTATTTAGTTTATTTCAAAATTTGGGGTAAAAAACATATTTCTTGTGAATAGTATTTGGTTTGTATATAAGGAAAACACAGGAATAATCGGTGTGTACCTGTTCTTCGTACGGAAAAGATCAAATACATGGATCATAAGGATTAATTGTGACTTAACCCTGTCCGGAGAAACAAAATATTCGGATTTCCAAAAAGAACTTAAAAATGATCATATGAGTTCATATTAAAAACAAATCTTGCTAAAACTTTTAATAATTCACTTAGTGGTTAAATAATTGAAGCAGATAAATAAAACCATTAATTAATGTGAAGTTATTATGCATTTTAAGGGAAGAATTTACAGACGTATTTAATGAACAATATCTAAATACATATGTACTTACATAATACTGTACAGTTTATACATTATCCCAATTTAATGCAGTTTAAGTAATCTAAAAAAATATTTTCATATGTGAAAGAATTATAATTAAAGAAAATTTAATAAAACTTGCAAGCTTTGAAGTTGAATAAATTTCATGTGTTTACTTTTGTAAGCACAAAATCGAGGCATGAACCAAAAACAAAGACACATATAGTAAGAGCAAGCAGGAAGCTGTTTTGGGTCTAATATGGAAAGCTTTTATCTGGCTCATAGCAACAATTAGGCGACAAAATAGAGGTTGAGAAAAATTGATTAAATATTTGCACCAGTCGGCACTGGAAATGGATTCTCTTACTAATATATCCCTTTAACTACTTCCCCTCCCCGTGTTTGTGTTCTGTCAAACCTAAATGAGGGGCATCTACCTGTAGGGGGGGGGGCTTAGGCGGAGGACTTTTTAAAGGAGTCTAACGCATATTCACTTAACATCTGGAGAAAATCGCCCAAAACTCTAGACCACTAGATCTACAGCCATGCGAGGAGAAAGAATTCCGAGCCTGCACACTAAGACGCTTCCCAGTGCTCAGCTTTTTATAAATTGGCCATTCGTCGGCATGATTGAATAGAAAACAAAGAATAGAACTACTGTAAATTCACACTTCAATGTATCTACTGCTTTTTCTTTTTAAAGCTTTCCAATGGGATCAAATTTCATCATGCTGTTATTCATTTTAAAGAAAACCACTCTCTCGTTACAAAAACTACCCAGAATACAGATGTAGGTTTAAATGACATTAAATTATGTAAAGTATCGGTATCGGTTAAGTATCGGTATCGGCCGATACCATAACTTAAAAGTATCGGTATCGGCTATTTCTGAAAATGAATTTATAGGTAAAGTATCGGTATCGGTCATCAGCGAAAATGAGGTATCGGTCGATCCCTACAAACTATTATAATAAACAAATAAATAAAACTGATTAAAAAAAACTGTGTAAGTTAATGATCACAGAGAAACTAAGAAAAAAGATGAACTAAATCTGTCTAATGTAACGCAAATATGATATGACATATCAGCTATATCCGTCCAGTGGCAGAAAAGATAAGAGATAACTACTAATTTGTGTGGCGGTTAGATTATATATATATATATATATATAATCTATATCTATATATATATTCGATTAATACAGTAAGTTATTCTCACTGTAAATTTACTATTTTCTGTTTTTAAGTTAAATGGTGTTGCCATGAATGAGAAGAAAATAGGAAGTATTTGTCCAGTAGACGCTGTAGATATTGTAGAATAATTCCAGTATTAAATAAAAGAAAAAAACTGTATTAATTTTATTTTTTAACCATACGTCTTAATGCGTGTTTAAATAGACAGTGTCATATTAAATATTCATACTTGCAGGCTCCATTATAATCATCCTCATGAACTCTTAACATTAATAAATATTGTTTTTTTGTACTCGCGGTTGGAGCATCTAGGTTCAATTAACTGAGGCTATCAAGATAGCCTCCTGTCTCACTCGAAAACGAAACTGAATATCAAGTTTGGCGGGTGAGATAACTTGGCGCGATTTGCTTTGGCGAACTGTTAAAATGGTAACCCAGAGTTGTAAAAAAATGCACGTGCATTAGGAGAGGGAATATTCGAATCAAGATCGCAATAGGATAACGATTATCTTCCGCTTCGGATGTTCCTTGGAATTTCCATAGTCAAATGATAAGTATAAAAGTAATTGAAAATCACAATGACTTTAAACTTCAGGTACAGCTGTGTTGTCTGAACGTCTTCTATACATTAGAGCGATCGAAGCATCAGTCTTGTGTGTACCTTAAGTAGCGTTTTAGTTAAGACACATACTGGTAAAGACTTTTCTGCATAGAGAAGCTGCTTGCTGAAATAATTTTGTGCCTGTCTGCGGATTTTGTTCAAGTGGTGCCGAGTACAAGCCTGAGTTGCAGTTTCGGTGAGTGTATTACTTACGAAGATCCATTAACGGTGCTCTCTTTGTTTGCTGACTGAGATCGAAAACCATTCTGAAATATTTCCAAAAGCGAGAGTTGTGCTCTGTGTTTTGAAAGATCTTCCGTATCATCAAGAACGAGTGATATCGTCATTTACTGCTTCTACAATCAAGGAGCAAAATAGGAAAAATGTTTTTCAGAACCCTCACGTTATTATATGTGTCTGTTATGTTTTTATCTGCATACAGCTTGAAAGAGGCGATCAACGTAGAAGTGCTACGATACAACAGACATTCCCAAAAGGAGTACAAAGATTCCCGAAGTAAGTTCATGGGTATTTGTGACCAGCCTTTTCCTCAGCGTTTCTCCCTATCCGAAATCTTCGGGAACACGCAGAGTGTTTACAGCCCGTGCTGCATTGTTCTTCATCGATGTGATTTTCAAGAATGCTGCAGAGGAACCACAATGTGGTCCACCACACCTTTAGAGCAAGAAAACGTAACAATTACGGTGATGGAAGAAGATCTTACAGGAGAAAAACGGAAACAGTACCTTAGGGTGACATTCCAAAATCATACACGATGTTGCTGAACTGTGTATCATTTCCAATTGAAATGTTCTTTTTTTTTGAGACTCATGTACATATGCCGGACTTGAGAAAATTTTCAACGTGATAGCGTCAATTTTTTCACATCCCCGTGGGCAAGTATCCCGCTTCATTGTTTAGCTTTTTACGTAATTTATTTTTTTAAGGAACGTTGGGAAACTTATAATTTATTTTAAATTGCATGTGTGTGAACAGTTTCTCAAGTGGACAAAAGTGTCAATGAAAGTTGTGGAGGCACATGGTGTTTCAGTCTGCCTACACATGCAGTGATACTACTCCAAAAAAGATTTTATTGCTCAGTATTTACTTGTTCATAAACAAGGTATTTTCGTTTATTTAAAACATTTTCGCATTTAAAACTAAACAGATTCATGTTGTAATAATGTGCCAAAGTGATGTCCTTCGTGTAAAATAAATTATGAAAAATTGAAAATGTTTATACGATTCTTTCAATCTTTATTTAGTTAAATAGGTGTTTACAAATGTGTCATATTTTTAAAAGCTTTGAAAAGCGATTGTCTTGTTTATTCTCCAAGCAACAATAAGCAAGTAAGTGGTATTAGATTGTAATATGATGATAAAATATTTTCATTTGATATAATTTGATGATAAAATATTTTCATAAAAAGAAAAGGTAACTTTTGAAAACTGGTAGCGATACAGATATTTGATATTTGCTGCGTTCAATAACTTCCAGTTTAAAGAAGTATGCCAATATATTCATATACAAATACATTTAATGAGCATCAGTAGTTATCATAGACTCAATTGAAATTGTTATGCTTGGATTTGTAAATTATTGTAAAGTAAAATAATATTACTACGTAACTTTTAAAAATCAATGAACTGAGTTCTTTCTAATTTATTGCATGCATTATTATTATTTTAAATTATGTTAAAGAAATTAAATTTAGACTCAATTTCAATTATTGCTCTTATACAGTTGTATTAAAAATTCTTCGTTTTATAGGGTTTCATATTCATTGATTTATAAAAGTACTTCTAAAAAAATCAAATAGCCTTATAAATATACTTTTAAGTAACATAGCCATTCTATAGGCTCAACTTAAGTTATTACTCGTAAACAGTAGTGAATTAATTCATTTTAGACTCCATTCAAACAATTACTCTTGCACTTTTGGCAGATGTTTTAAAATCAGTCTTCATTTTACATGGGAAAACACCTGCGTTTCGATACAAAAAATAACATTGTGTTACATGCAAAACGAAAACAAATGTTATTTCCCAATTTCAAAGGCATTTTAAATTTAATGATTTTATTTAACTATATTAAGACAGTTTTCTGATCTTTTTCTTTCGTCTTTAAAAATTTATATGGTGATAAAGCAATTAAGGCAGAGAGTTCTGCTGAATACAGTTTTATTTTAAACGACAATAAATGAGAGTATGAAATCAATACTTTTCACTCTACTACGCGACTACCCTTCGATGTCCTCTTAAACCTCAAAAACTTAATTTTGTATCATTATTTGTTCTTTTTTATGAATAGCTGAACTTCTCCAGATGTTTTGACATATCTTAAGAGCATCATCCTAAGTCAAAAATTCATTAAAAAAGAAGAAATAATGATTAAAAAAACGTGGTTTGCAAGAATAAAAATTAGAAGGTCGGATCTTTTTTTAGTCGAAAGTTTGCTTCCTATTATGAATGTCAGCGTCATCTATCGGCAACTTCATGAAATTCAACTTAAAAAAAATAAAGAAATAAAAGAAATGCTATCCAAATCGCAATTTGTATCATGGTAATCTTATTTATTCTTTCTCAATGAATTTTTAAGTCTACACGAACTTTTGGCGCATCCGGTACACCTTTTAATATCTAAAATAAATAAATATATAACTGGAATATTTCTTATATTTTTCTACGTCAAATGATTTTAAAACAGTTAATTAGATTTTTACAAAACACAAAATTAAATATCTTAATTATCCTTATGTGAAGGCCGTACCCAGAGGGGGACCAGGGGTCTGGTCGCCCGCCCCCCCCAAAATTTAAAATTTTGTTAACAAAACAATAATAATGAAGCCATTTTGTGAAAAATTTAGCCTCGTTCACCTTTTAGTCCCCCCCCCCCGAAATTTTTTTTCTGGATACGGCCCTACCTTAAGTACTTTTCTGAGTGGATGCAAGCCTAGCAAAAATGGTGCATACGTCCGTTCAACTCCTAATGGGTTACTTTTATTTCAAATCCTCGAAAACTTTGCTACTCTGACGTTGAATTTTATAGGTGCTTTTCCTTCCAAAAGTTTTCGTAAACTCTCATGCAGTAGCATAAGCATAGAACTTCTAAAGAAGAGAAAGAATCCATCTTTTTAATGAGAGTAATCAAATATTCTTCAAAACGTTGAAAAAAAACTATGCCCACGTTTATCTGTTCATTTTTGTCAATACAAATACGCAATAGCGAAGAATCAACTTCTGTGCCTAACGCTATTTCCCCTGGTTGGTCTTCAAACACGGTCGCACATGCGGTTGACACTAAAAAGAAACCTGCGCTGCAGAGGCATAGATGAGGGGACAGGGGAGGCAAGGAGGGGCGTCTGACCCCGTGCGCAACACCGGGGGGGTGCGCTAAATTGATGCTACTAAAATTTTGAATGAAACGACAGTTGACAACACAACAAAAATAACATACCATTTTTGTCTTAACTATTTTACTTCTTTCTTTATACATTTCGCGAATCTTTGCAAATACACGCATACTATAAGTGCTTTCAAAACTTAAAATGTTGGAAAGTTTTTTTTTAGTAAATAATATCGTCGAAACATACTATTACAGTAAAACCTATCAATAGCAGACATCATCGAGACCACAATTTATGTCCGTTAAGGTAAATGGGGAATGTCCGTTATCGAGGAGTGCGGTAATTGATAGAGAAATCTCACAGCCTTAAAAACACTTGATATACATTGCGTAGTTTTAAAATTTAATTGGTGAATGTGTTGAAATACACTAAAAATCAATAAGAATAAATGCATATAACTTTCTAATGAAACTTCTCCAAATTTTATGAAAAATAATTAGGGCTCAACGGAAAACATGTTTTCTGCAGAATAATTTATCCATTTATTTTGAAAATATCAGTCACAGGAGTTTGTTTTTCATATCTACATTATGAGGGGTTTTTGTTTGTTTGTTTGTTTTCAGTGAATTTTCAGTTTACTTATTTATTTAGTTCTTGCTGATCGTTACTATTCATTAAAAACCTTTGCAATACATTTTATGAATAGTAACGATGTTAAGATTGCAACATTTCTCAGAGCGTGAGAATTCCAAGAATTTGTATATCAGATATTCAGCATAGTTGTTTATGCATGTGTAGTGTGTGGTAAGCAAACTGCACGTGGGTATCTGCTAGATTGGGTGCCTTGAGGTGAGTCGAGCTCATTTTTGAAGCCGAGCCGAAGACTTTTATCGAGCCGCCGAGCAATTATGAAGTTGGCCGAGCCGCCGAGCCGAAATTCAGCTAAGACAATAAATTACTACTTCATTAATAGGATACATAATTTGGAGTTCACATACCTTCTAGTCCCGTGCCACATTTTTTTTAAATAAGTACATCTATTATCCATGAATCACTTTTAAATCTGTTTCAAGAGTATGTCAACAAAGAGAAATTTTCACGAGCCGAACGCAATCGTGAATTACAGAGCCCGAGTCGGGCCGGCTCGGCTGAGCCGTCTCATCTCTAGGGTGCCTTGGTAGAAGGACTTTCTAAGGGGTTCTAACGCGTATTCACGTTACATCTGGAGAAAACCTACCAAAACTCCAGACCGTTAGATCGACAGCCGCGCGATGGGACCCGAACCCGGCACCTTCACACCTCGGCCGTCTAGGATGGACGCGACGATTTTGCGAGACGGACAGATTACAGATTTTGCGAGACGACAACATTTTACATATGATAGAGATTTTGCGAGACGAGACAGCTTTCGCGTTTTGCGAGACGCGAGCCATTTTCGTCTCGCGTCATCCTGCCGTCTACATTTCAGTGCATACCATGTGCATGGGAGGCGTTAGCTTGTGAATTTCTTGTAGAACTTTTTATTTTTTTTTAAGTTTAAAAAAACACCTTTCCGAGACGGAAATATTAAAAGCCTGTCCGTTAAGAGTGTCCGCTAAATAGAAGTGAAATACATTATACACTTATCTGAAGGGCCTATCTATGGGATTTCTAAAAATGTCCTTTAATTGTGAGTGTCCGTTGTTGGAGGTTTTACTGTATTTTAGATGCATTTTAAAAAATCTTCCTCAATCCCATTGCATTTAGGCAAATACGAAGGGGTACAAAATCTTCAATTGTCCTCGGGCGCTGCAAATCTGTATAAGGCTCTGCTGCACTGTGTGCGAACAGATTAAACCTGGTATTAAAAGAGAGAACTAGGGGGTAGCCCTCAACAGTTTTGTTCAGTTTCTGTTCGGTTTCTAAGAAAGGAAATTTGCCCTTACACTTCTCGGATAGTTCTTCCTTTCTTTTTTTTTTTTCAGCCCTATCCACTGATTTTCTTGTCCTCTTTAAAAGGGATTGATAAAAGGAGTACAAAATTTAACGTGGCCACAAAGTCACGGCCAACATGTTGGCTGCATGGGCAGTAGGCAGGGGCGTAGCCACGGAGGGGGTTAGGAGGGTCATAACCCCCCCCCCCATGAGGAATTTTTTGCCATACAAAATGCATATTCTTCACTCCTTTATCACACACATGTATGCATATATATGAGTTGCAGTAGTCGTAACCCCCCCCCCCATGAAAAATTTCTGGCTACGCCCCTGGCAGTAGGGTATTTCAAAAATTGGGTTTTTCTTTTGAGTCTGGTAGGAAAGGTTATTAATAGGTTCCAGTTTTCGAGTAAAAAATCGGAAAATGTGTCTTAGCATTTGATTGATATTTAAGACTCATTCATCACCTTCAAAGTTATAAGACCTAGAGTATTTTTCTTGTGTTTGTAATTATACGTTTATGCATATACGTGATCGGTTTTAAAACAGTATTATATTGTTTTCGATAAAATGTTTAGCTTAGACTGAAGTAAATCTAAATTTATTTGTATTTTCAAAAAATTATTACCTGAAAAGAAAACACAATTGAGAACAAGATAGGAAGAGATGGTTCATAATCGGTTAAAAAGAACTTGTAGCATTTATTAGGATTTATTTTTTTCAATATTTTGCTTCAGGCTGACTTACCTATCGTAGCTAACAACAGTATACACAGCCTGCTTACGCTTATCATTCTTGGTTATTTGAGCGGACGCCACACCACGCTCGGAGTATCATTGATTACGAGCAGTTTTTTCACAGTATCCAGAGCAGTTAGGACAGATTGGTTTTCCGGCCATTCTCTTAGGTCAACCTAAACAAAATCACAACACCGAGAAACAAAACAAGAAAATTTTTGAAACAAAGCCATCCAAACACGATGGCATCTTTTTCAATTTTGTGACAAGGGAACCGGATAGAGAAATCTCGTCTCCTCTCTTTCGATGCTTTAAAAACTTCCTCAGATTGACGATCTTTCTTGGAGAATTTTTTTTTTATCTAAAGCCATTTTTTCTTTCAGCGCCCATGAAAGTTTTCGAATCAAAAACAAAAAGTACTACAAGTGTCGACTTAGTTTCCCAGGTGCAGTCTCATTTTGGTATCTAGAGAGCTATGACAAAAAAAAGTCGTACTAGGGTGCAAGATCTTGGTTTGTAGCGATCTTTGCAAGAAGAGCACAGAACGATGATTTTACTAAAGGGTCCGCAACAAAAATGCAAATTTTTAGAATGCCTACCTGCAGAATGCGATCAAACTTTATCTGTTAAAATAAATAGATAAATAAATAGCAGTTAAGCATCGTATCCTTCAAAGCGTATGTTGCAAAATATACACTTCTAAAGCTGTTCTTTTGGCTTCACACGCCTTATTTAACAAGCACGAAAAATACAAGCAAAATTTTTTTTTAAAGCTATAAAATCATCTCAAAACTTTGCCGAGGAGATAAGAAATAATAATATCCGATTTTCATAAAACTATATATTTTTTTCTCATCAAATGACACCCAGAAACCGCCCGACCAGTGGTCGAGCGCATAGTGCTCTCAACTGGGAGACGGGAGATGCCTGGTTCAAAACCAGGCCGCGCCCGCCGACTTAACCGTTCGGAGTTTTCCGTGGTTTCCTACAAAACAGCGTAAATACGGGTTAGGACATTTACAAAGAACCCCACGGAGGGCACTCCACCCAACGGCCTAGATCCCACGTGTAGATAATTGGCCGCAGTCCCACAACCACAATGGCACCCAGAAACCACTCGCATTAAATATCGATAGTTTTCAATTAAAATTAATCAAAACACGATAATTAAATTGAAACATCCTAATGGGCAGGGAGCCATGAAAAGCAAGAGCCCTCAAGACATGCGCCCGCCTCGTTTGCCCTAAGATAAGCACGCGAAATTTTTAGAGGCTCTGAAATGATCTTGAGGGGTAGCCTGCATCAGACAAGTAACCAGAAAACGTTTTCGGGCTTGGCCCTTAGCAAAATCCAAATTTCGGGGAGACGCCCAATCCCCCTATCGGCACGTCCCTGGTCTGTGTATACGTGCATTCGTATATAAATACGAATACATATGCAGGTGATTCAAAACTTTTTTCAATAATCCACGAAAGATAAGGGGCTATTCGGAATTAATTGAATTCAAGAAAATTTTTTTAATAGAAAATTTGAGTTTTTGAAAATCCGTAAAGCGTTCTTAACTAAAACCGATATTTCAATATTTATATTCCCTTTATGAACTATTCATTTTTCAGTTAACAATCCCCACCATGGTCGAGTCGATAACGCACTCAAAATGGTAGGCGGCTGAAGTGTAAAAATTCCGCGTTCGGGCACGGCTGTCGGAGTTTTGGTCGGTTTTCTCCAGATGTAGCATGTACGCGTTAGAACCCCTTAGAAAGTCATCCGCCCAAGACACCCCCCATCCTAGGCAGATACACCTCTTGCAGGTTTGCCTTAATAAGCGTAATACAATTCAGGCAACAAACTGATGCAACTTCTAAGTAGCAAGCCTAACAGTCAAAATATGGCAATCTACCCATCTTAGAAGTTTGTAAACGAACTTTCGGAACAATGTGTAAAGAGAAAGTTCAAAGGGAGATGTTTTTACCGATTTATTGTTACGCAAATGCATAAATTTTATATTTTCTCCTTCATTCTTGTTTTTTAACCCTTTCCGTACTCAATGCACAGAATACCCCCAATGGGTGAGAGTGGTGGATACAGAATTTTTAGGTGAAAGGCTAATATTTTTAAAAAGCTTATTTGACCTGAACAGAATGCACAGTAAAGCATTACAGTAATTTATTGAGATCGGCTAATTTATTAAAAAAAGAGATCACTTGACCTAAACAATATGAACAAATTGAAATGTACTGAATGAAGCAATTATTATCCTTAAGCGATGTATTTGAGGGGAAGCTGAAGACCCCCCTTGCCCTTTCCCTGGATCAGCCACTGCTGGATGATACACGACTTATTCGTGGTGCACTGCTAATAAAAGAAGTGCGTATACTAAAGTGACTCAAATGCGGGCCAAAATCAGAAATTGCTGAGCGTAGCTACCTTATTTGCCTATTCCCTTAAATGAACAAAAATGATCTTACAATTTTCTTACTCGGATCTTTTTTCTTTTACTTTCCGAACATGTACCATGTAAGGAAAGTATTGTAATCATGAAACAATTAGACCTCGAGATTTTGGTGTATTGACACGTTTTGAGGTCTTCTGAATTCATTTATGCTATTTTTAAGAGATGTGTGTATGCGTGCGTGCGTGTGTGTGTGTGTGTGTGAACACGATAGCTCCTAAACTGAGTATTCGATTGAGCTCAAATTGTGTATATATATGTTATAAACCACAGTCGCAAGACGGGTATTGATTTTGGTGTGTATATGTTTTTCTACAGGGCTACGACAAAGGTTTCTTTTACATTATGGCCAATGGGAGGAATTCTTGAAAGTCCGCTAGCGTTTAAACGGTACATTCGATTGATCTCAAATTGGGTATAGATGTTATAAACCACCATCGTAAGACCGGTATTGATTTAATGTGTATATAGTACTTATAGTTTTTCTACAGGGATACGACAAAAATTTCTTTTACATTATGGCATATAGGGAGAAACTCTTGAAAGTGCGCTAGCATTTAAACGGCGCATTCGATTGAGCTTCAATTTGGTATATATGTTTGAATTATTCATCGATTAAAATTAATTTAAATGCTTGGTAATGATCTTAATCGTAAGTGTTCGGGAAGTCGAGTGGAGTCACTCCAGATTTTTTTTTTTTTTTTTTTTTTTTTTATGTAGAGGGAAGAAAATTAAAAACCTGAAACACTTTCATATTTTAAATACACACTAAAGTTCTACATATTAAAAAGTGTATCATAATCCATACGTCGTCCCTATTTAATCAAGCACTATTTTCTCAGATTGACAAAAAAAAAAAAAAAAATTATCGCGCGTTAGGCCTGAACAATGCAAAACAATAAGACAATGCTGAGTCATTGGGGAAAACGTTTCCGGTGATCATTCCTCAACGGAATGACCGATCGTACTATCGTCGTGCTTTAGTACTATGTACGCCATGGCCACTATCATTGCGCCAAATTGGGTCCAGATTGCGTAAGGGGTCTCTGAGAAGCCAGCAAACAAATGTCTCAAAATTCAATCATTATGCTTCATTCCGCCTTTGGCTACGCCCTGCAAAAATGTATTGTATAACGGATGCGTTTTGTATTAGTCTTCCTTCGTAAGTGTTTTAATTTATTTATTCTGGACACTTCCGTGCATCTTATTCATAGCATTTCGACCGGATCTTACGGCTTATGACTGCGTCGTCCCTATTTTTCTTCCTTATTCCATTAAGTTGGAAAATGTATCATCACTCATGAGTGTGCCGCATTTTTCTTCCTTGTTCCACAAAACACTTCTTTGGAATCGAAATCTATAGTAAAATCGCCCACTAAAACCGTTTTACAATCTTCGCCAGGCCTATTCTAACTATACCGCTCCTTGGTAATAACCTGCAACGTTTGCCAGTTTCTCGCCAAATAAGGAAGGTATCCCCAAGCTAGGTTCAGTTTTAGGGACTTATTTTTGGAATAAACCGTCAAAAATGACAAACCTAGGTGACTTTAAACATTTTAATCCCCCCCCCCCGACACGCACTGACTTTTTGAAAAATTCAACGGAAATGTGACGACGCAAATCAATCCACAAAAATGTCCACAATTTATGTCGAGGGAAAAACCTGAAGCGAAAGAAATAGCACTCTTGTGCTAAAAAATTCGTCATGACAATAACACAAAAATGAGCTTTTTTTTTTTTTAAAGCATTTCATAAATTTATATTACCAGTCGGAAAAAAATAAAGCCTTTTATGTAACTGTCATTTCAAGTTGAGGGGGAGGGGATTTATTTTCACGAGATGTTCTTTGAAATAGAAACTCGCGCCACGTGGCTCTTGAACTGCTAAAAAGTGAATATTTTTTGTGAAGAGAATGAAATATACTCCCGGAAACTATCAATTTAAATTACTTGTAAGACATTGAGGAAATATACAGGATGTCCCAAAAAGGTGTGAACGGGCTTTAACTCTTTATCTATTAGAGATAAATGGGCAGTGTCCGTTGAAAAAATGTTCAAAATAAGGTCGGAAATAAGACTCCGTTAGGAAAAAATACCTCTCGTTCATTTACAAAAAGTGAACCTTTTTAATTTTATATACGAGCCCCCGTACAAAGCAATTCGCAGTTAGAAAAATGTGCCCCACACACTCATGAGATGACATATAAAATTTGAGAACTATATCTTTAAACTTTAAAAGTGTCGGATAAATATAACGCCGACTTAAACCACTTTTCCATAGCCCTTGAAGGGAAAAAAATCACGTCGAACGATCGCATTTCAGGGGTCCTACAGAAATTACGAAAGAAAATATTTGTTTCCACTCTAGCAATAAATGTTTACATTCAAAATCATGTATAGTCCTCGATCCTCTTCCTTTAAAGATATCTCTGCGACGTTGTATGATGAAAGGCTCGAATTTGGTAGATCACCTCGTTAGTGAATGGGGCACATTTTACTCATTGGGAATATTTTTGTACGGGGGTCGTATACAAATTTAAAAAGTGTCACTTTTTCTAAATAAACGAGAGGAATTTTTTCTTAACGGAGTCTTATTTTCGACCTTATTTTGAACATTTGTTCAACTTGCACTGCGCACTTACTACTAATAGATAAATAATTAA
Source organism: Cheiracanthium punctorium (assembly GCA_038373885.1). Lineage (NCBI taxonomy): Eukaryota > Metazoa > Arthropoda > Arachnida > Araneae > Cheiracanthiidae > Cheiracanthium > Cheiracanthium punctorium. Next base: position 772,747 of record JAWZYV010011941.1, read on the forward strand.
AGCCAGTTACCACCTTTTTGGGACACCCTGTATATATATGTGTGTGTGTGTGTATGTACCTGCACATTGCAAAAATTTGGTGAAAAACACGAATTAAAACGAGTTTTCTTCTGAAAGCTTCGTAACTGGATGACGGATTTGGACATTTTTAGCCTAGATCTTCATCTGCTATTCTTGTAATACAGAGTATCAGGGCCGTAGCAAAGAAAAAATTTTGGAGGGCTTAAGCTTAATTCCTTATTGAAGAAGTTTTTTCAGTAAACGAGTTCCTACAAATATTAATTTATTTGCGTGAAACATTTGGGTGAGGAAAGTTGAACCCCCCAAAACCGCCCATAAGCTAAGGCCTTGGCGTCTATTTTTTTATCGCAAAGGAAAGCTTTCAAGGGAGGGCTCCACCCCCCCCCCACCTAACTCCTACAGACGCCATGAATTTACAACTTGTAAGAGGGCTACTTAACAGGACTCCTTCTTCTTTTATGTCTGTTACTTTCTAAAGTAATTTATTATTCGCGTTATTAAAATAATTCATCTGAAGTAATTTATTATTGACTGATCAAGAGCTAATATTTAATGAGATTTCATGGCATGGTACTGCCATCTATCGGCATATAATAAAGGTAAATATGTCGTTATAAACAGTGCGAGAAAGCCTGTGTGCCTAAGGCTGTTTGAAAAACTAAAATCTATTTTACGGCCTTACAGACATCAAAATAAAATAATTTCAACAGGACTCGCAAATATTCAGGATGTCTCTTCACAATATACACGCGGATGATAAACGAAAACCTTGTATTTTTTTAGTGGCGGATCTAGGTTTCAGGGGAGCGGCAATGACAAGGGTGATAGTGTATTCAACTGAAATTTTCTGAAACTTTCAGAATTCTCCGAACAAAAAAAAAACTTTCTTTCCATTATTTATGTGTTACAAAATTGCGTATTTGCACTTTAAATATACTTAAAATAGATTCCTAAACCATTTCACTTTTTAAAAAAATTAGAAAATTGCACATACCTCCTAAATGGTATAAAACAAACAGTTGCAAATTTTTGAGCAAACTGCATGAAATTTCCTTTATACTTAAGGTGACCATACGTCCCAATTTTCTCAGTTTTTTTTTTTTTCCCGAAATGTAAAAGAGCAATTGGGGACAATTGTTAATTATTACATTGTTTTTTAATTAGATTACTGTTAATTAGATACTGTTTGTTTCATTAATTATAAAATGTCCCCAATTTTGTTTCAGAATTGGGGACATGTCCTCAATTCTACGTTCAAAAATAGGGTCACCTTAGGGATATTATCACCCTGGGTGATAAGCATGACGAAGCAGTTTATCACAAATGAGTCATTCTTTTCCACAATGTTCATTTTAAACCTTGAAATTGTTTTACGTATTCGCTCTAACCATTGAAAAAGACGCAACGGAGGAGACTCCTCCTTAATCGCTGATTACCAAATAAACCTATAAAGCCCGGGCCTGTAATACTCCAAATACAATGCATTTTCGATTAAAACTGATTTCCTTAATATGTCAGAAATTCAATTTAGATCTGAGAATAAATAGCTTTAAGTAAAATGTATAATTCAGTTTCTGGTTTTATCTTCTTAATCCTACTATATTAGTTACCTGATCCCCGACTCACTGATTCGCTGACCCTTAACAATTACGGTTTAACCACTCCAAGATAGAACGTTTACCATTACTCCAAAAAGATTAAAAAGTTAACCACAAAAAGCGTAATAAAATCGACACCATTAGTACGATTCGCTTGAAATTTTTCATGATTGTGTATAAAACTATAAAAAACAATTTGTGCTACTTTAAAAATCTGAAAATCCACCTGTTCCCTAATTTTTAAACGATTTTTTGCTATTTTCAGCTCTATTGTATTTCCAAGAGTACAAAAAAAAAAATAATAATAATCATTTGCGGGACAAATTTAGGTGTCGCAAGTGATAATTACGTCATACTGAAGTCACAGCTATCAGGCTTTGAAATTGTTGAAAGGAACATTGCGATTCCAATTTGTTTAAAATAGTCATTCGAAATTACACAGTTCATTTTTTTTTCCACGAATAAAATGATTTCCTCTGCATGAAAAATTGATAAAAGGTGATGTTCCCGGTGAAACGAAATCTTTCGAATGAGAAAAGCTTTCGCGCGTTTTTAGAAGAAAATCAATTCCGATTTCGGTATATAATAAAAATTCAGTATGAAATTATTTATTTTAAGTGGACAAATTAAATATATTGAATATCGACATATTTTTGTCGAATGTTTTTTCTAGCACCCGTTGTAATTGCCTCTCCAACGGGCTTTGACTTCTAGTTAAATAATATGTGTTGGAATAGTACATATTAAGCGGAGACAACTGTATTTTCAACACGTGTTGTGGAATGGAATAGAAGGTGGTAAGGGGGCTGGAAATGATATTGGCCCTAAAGCATCTAATTGTGCTAATCGAGCCCTGTTTTTGCTCTTGCACAATCGTGAGGTTCTGCAACTGGAGGTTTGCAAATTTGAGCCCCGGCCTATACCACTAAAAACCACCATCTGCAGTTGCCCGCATGAATGTATAAGCACTTGAAAAAATTCCCTTCTTTGTTTTATTTTTCAATTGTCGACCTACTTCAAAATTACGTTGATAAAAATTCGGTCAAATGATTTTACTCTACTTTTTGGACAATTTTTTCAATATAAGTCGGGTGACTGTACATGTAAGCAGAGGCGGACCAAGAAGCTGGCGGAAAGCAAGGTAAGCATCGCGTCAGGGCACTGTGGTGTAATAAATAAAGAGATGGAGCACTTTTGCTCACACAAAACACTTTATTAGATGGCACATACAAACACAAATTATGAGTTGGAAATCGCACAGTCAGATGGCGGGTTAAGAAAAATCTGGTCGTTACCGGCCTAACACCACAGGAAAAGTTACCTCTGCACTAGTCACTGTCTTAAACCGATCTCCTCTCCCTTGAGCTGCTCATCTCGGCTCTCGACTGGAATCTTAAGTGGATTTTGATCACGTGGGATGCTTGAAGTAAGTGTTCGAAAGTTATGAGATTCCTCACGTGGCTATAGTGTCAAATTCTGAGGAGCCCTTGAAACACTCAGGGATTTATTCGTTCTATAACGTCCGAACTGCACATTATCAAAGATCTATAACTTCTTGTCGAAGACCTTACGATACCGTCCAGGTCAAACGTTATAGGAGAGATTCAAGTATTGAGGGGTAAGAAAAGGGAGCATCACAGATGTATATCTATAACTACTAATTGTTCGTAATTATTCGGAGAACGTCAGAGCACCATCTTTGAAAGGTCGCCATTTCGAACTCAAAAACTAAGTAAAACTTGATCTGAAGTAGAAAAGGGGGGCGCCTTTCTTACGTTTGAAGGTGGGGCGCCACGTACCCTAATGCAGCCCCTGCATGTACGCTCGATCTCTGGTTCTGAGAGTTCTCCCAAAAGTTTGTGATGGGTTCCAATATACAAAACCCATATTACGATGAGAATTTAAATTGAAAAGGGAATCTCTGTTAACCCTTAATTGCATAGCGATGAATATTTACATCGTATGTTTAAAACTAGTGTTGCCAAACTTGGTGGCAACAAAGTGGCTGAGAAAAAAATTATTCATTCTTGTCTGCAAGTATTTTTTAAGTCATTTGGACTTTCATTTCTGATTTACAAAAACTTCGGTATTGCCAGTTGATCAAGATCTAGCTACAAAGTAGCTAAATTGGTAACCACAAAAATATCCAAATCTAGCCACAAAGTAGCTAAATTGGCAACACGTGGCAACTGTAAAACATGTTCACTGCCGTATTAGAGTACGAGCCAAATTTCTTATGTCGAACTGGCATATAAAATATAGTTTTTGATAATAAATGCGTCATGTTGCGAATAATAAAAATATCGGATATTTCTTTCAACCTGTGTATTTTTCAAAATATTAATTAGTTACTCACAAAACAGACATAGGAATTTAGCTAACATTCGTCAATGTCACATGATCAGCAGCGAACGTGTTTAAAATTCACGCAATTAAAGGTTAAGTGTGGAATAAGCTCTAAGCGTATCAATGTGGAAGAAAAGCTGGATTGACTGCGCAAATGACCCCAACGCTGAAAAAGTGCAGCCGTTGTCATTGCTAAATTTAACTTCCAGCAACATGGCGATCGATGGCAACGACAGTTGCTCACAATAGAGCGGGGTCGTCATGACTCTTCTACCGGATCTGTTAGTGCACTCCAATGAGTCATCCAAAGTGGCCTACGGATGCTCACTTATTGTTGGTTCCAGCACTTATATACGTCATCTAACGGCGGAATCTAACCAATGAGAAACTTCCGTAGCTTTGGATGACTCATCGAAGTACACAAGCAGGCCTGGGAAAATTCACAATGGCCCCGTACAAAGCAAAAAAGTTCTTTCAAGTAGCTGGCTGTGTGGCACGCTATTGGCGTTCGACCATTCGACCACCCTGTTGCTTTTTTAGAAGCCGAGCAATGGTAACGGCTACACTTTTTCAGAGGCGGCTAGAAACAGCAACGGTACAAATTTGATTGGCTGCCAAGCGCTTCTCTTTTAAGCACACCGGTTTTTATTTTAAATGTAACTTTAATAAATTAGTGATATAGAGTATTTTCACGTGACGTCACTGAATTTTTTTTTTTGGTCAACTCGGATATTTAGGGATACAAAGCCACGTTTTCGGCCAATGACCATTTTCAAATGAATGTTTGACCAAAAAAAGTTGGTTGCCGTGAATACGCGCTAGATACCCAGAAAAGTCCTCCCCCAAGACATTTCCCCCCCCTTGTGTTTGTCCTTTCTTTGACGAGGATTTATAAGCGGTTCCTCGTGCACAAGCACACAAATCCGAATACATATTCGAACAACAACAACAACAAAGTTGGTTGCTAAGGTGCGAAGTAGTGATAACGACGTAGGTGAAACAGCTCTATTAAAGCACCGGATTCTTGTAGTATTGTATATTTGTTAATTACAGCCGTGTATTACTTGTTATATATGTAATTATTATCGTTAAAACCATCTTGGGTACCTGTGACGTTTTGTTGCGTCATGTCTCGACAGCAAATTGGAATATGTCCCGTTGCTGTTTCTAGTCACTTTATACTTTTTCAACATTTCTATCTAGTTGTTCTTATGTCAATGTATAAACCACTGATTCGGTGATGTGATATCATTGTTACCCAATAGTAATTGACTAGTTAGAGAAATATTATCAAGCGATTTTGTGTTGTAGCATAGTGCTGCGTTGAGCCCGCATTAAAATTATTTCTAAATTGCTTCTTTAAGTAGAAAAGCTTAAAGTTGTTTCTCGGAAGTAGAAGTACTGTATAAAGGTGGTACGTTCTTAGACTTTGTTCCTTTCCCCTTATTTAATCTTCTTCAAGCATTTTCTTTATGTATAAATTTCTAAACATTTTTTGGCATATTATACAAATGTTTTCTGTGAAAAGGATTTATAAGACACTGAACGTGGTAAATGGCTGAAGTGTGAAGGTCTCTGGTTCGCGGGCCGAAACTGCGGCTGCCTATCTAACGGTCTGGAGTTTGCAATGGTTTTCTCCAAATGTAACGTGAATTCGCGTTAGAACCCCCTTAAAAACACCTCCGCCCAAGGCAACTCCCACCTGGGCAGATGCTCCTCATGTTGATTTGTCATAACATAAAAACCCAATTTTTCTTTTTATAGGATCATTTTCTTGAACTTCTGGCATTCACTACTGAATCAGCATTATTTTCCTAAGAAATCACAACTATATTTAACTGACTTAAAGAAAGGGTAACATGAAAATCACCTGCTACACGAAGAAACATTTCTATCAGGTTGTAACGAAAGTTTTCCGCCAAATCTGCCTAAAAAACTCACTTCTAACTCCTTAGATAACTGTTAATGAACTTTCGGTATCAAACCTGCACAGTGTCACATGATACAACAATAGTACTTAAAGCTGTACTCGTAATTCGTTGATATTCTGTAGCTGACTTTTTGCAACACAACTGGAAGTAAATGATGGTTCTAATCTCTAGAGTGATAGTGTCATTTGAGACACCTTGTACTTAATGATAACTATATTTTTTGTTGTAGCATAGTGCTGCGTTGAGCCCGCATTAAAATTATTTCTAAATTGCTTCTTTAAGTAGAAAAGCTTAAAGTTGTTTCACGGAAGTAGAAGTACTGTATAAAGGTGGTACGTTCTTAGACTTTGTTCCTTTCCCCTTATTTAATCTTCTTCAAGCATTTTCTTTATGTATAAATTTCTAAACATTTTTTGGCATATCATACATGTTTTCCGTGAAAAGGATTTATAAGACACTGAACGTGGTAAATGGCTGAAGTGTGAAGGTCTCTGGTTCGCGGGCCGAAACTGCGGCTGCCTATCTAACGGTCTGGAGTTTGCAATGGTTTTCTCCAAATGTAACGTGAATTCGCGTTAGAACCCCCTTAAAAACACCTCCGCCCAAGGCAACTCCCACCTGGGCAGATGCTCCTCATGTAGATTTGTCATAACATAAAAACCCAATTTTTCTTTTTATAGGATCATTTTCTTGAACTTCTGGCATTCACTACTGAATCAGCATTATTTTCCTAAGAAATCACAACTATATTTAACTGACTTAAAGAAAGGGTAACATGAAAATCCCCTGCTACACGAAGAAACATTTCTATCAGGTTGTAACGAAAGTTTTCCGCCAAATCTGCCTAAAAAACTCACTTCTAACTCCTTAGATAACTGTTAATGAACTTTCGGTATCAAACCTGCACAGTGTCACATGATACAACAATAGTACTTAAAGCTGTACTCGTAATTCGTTGATATTCTGTAGCTGACTTTTTTCAACACAACTGGAAGTAAATGATGGTTCTAATCTCTAGAGTGATAGTGTCATTTGAGACACCTTGTACTTAATGATAACTATATTTTTTACAGATTTCACGCCATAGTGTTATAAAGTAAGTCTCTTTCTTCCAAATGCCAAAAATCGTTTGACAAAATAGGAGCCAATACGCCAACGCGAACTGTGTGCTGACGATGTTTGAGGTGGCGGGAAACTTTCGTTACAACCTAATAAATTTTCAGATACGTTAGTGTTGTAATAGAATGTAACGGCATATGATTGACTGCCTTCGGTGTCTCGCATACAGCTAATCACTTTTTAGTCACTCTTAACAGTGATCAGTCTACTGAAAATAAACTATTTTTATCTGTGCTTGTATGTATTTGCTTAACTTTGGAATTTTTTCAAAATACTGTCGTATTCACATTTACCTCCCCGTATGCACTAACATGCGTGTGCAGGTAATTTGTCTTTGCAAACAAACGTTTTATCAACCGAACAAATATTCTTCATATAACACCTATGGTTACGGGAACTTCTTGAGAAGAGCTTCAAGCCAATGGCATATCCGAAGTCTTCAAAATAAGGAGGGGGGGGAGGGGAGGGGGAATTCCGGGCTGAAGAAGATTCCTCATCCCCCTTCTTCCCCAATAGATTTAGTTTTTAATGTTGTAGAAACTTTCATTTCATAATGCGACAGCAGTTTCTCTAAAATTTTATTTTAATAACCACAAAAGACTGACATTAGCATTAGACCTGCATTAGATGTAAGCAAATTTCAGAGTAATTTTTCTCCACCTTTCACCTTTTTTTCATCAAACACTGGTCCCCGAACCGCCTATACCGGTCCCTCTACACCAAATTTGTTAAAAGATAATCAGCAAATATTCTAACCATAAGTTATAATTTGTATAGCACCCGATTTGATAAATAAAATTCATGCTTATGTGGTGTTTATTAATTGTTGGTTGAAGCTGAATTCTACTGTTGTTGAAGCTACGAAATGTTTTCCTGTTTTCGCCGGTCAGCAGAGTGAATTCGCTTTAGAACCCCTTAAAAAGGTTGGAAACACTATATAAGACAGTCTCCCTAATTCAGGTGCAAATGACTTTTCTTTTATGAATCGTTAATAAAGAATCTTCTATGTGCTTGAGATACAAGTACTCAGTAAAGCTTCTTATTTTGTGAAATAAGGACGCTTTGCATTTCTATGTTTAATCAATGTATTAACGATATAGTCAGATTAAACGTTCATTTCAAATAAAATTCAAGCACTACACCCCATAATGGCCGACACTCAAAATGGTGATCTTGTAGTTTCGAATTTCCTCTCTGGAAACAAGAGGTGCCAGAACCTCCATAAGGAAGGGCGAAGGGTGCGGCTTCCATAAGACTGTGACCTATGGAAGGAAGACCGTCTTAGCACGGGGTCCTCTAATTTTGAACCAATTCCAGAGGAGGGACTAACCCCCTGAAACCGGCACCCCCAGAGGTGGCGTTAAACCTGGAGGACAATAGAGCCACGACGGATTTTACGTGCACCAGCTGTCATTAGCGTACACGTTCCCACGGCAGTCGAACCGAAAGGGAGTTGACCTCCCAAGTACTGGTCAAGCCGGATGTTGCTTCATTTCCCGCGTTTTCTTATGGGAACAGAGTTTAAGCTCAGACCACTGCGAGACACTCAAAATGGTAGATGGTTGAAGTGACAAGGTCCCGGGGTGCCATCACGCGGCTGCCGATTTAACAGTCAGAAAGTTTGGTCAGTTTTCTTCAGATGTCACGTAAATATGCGTTAGAACCCCTTAAAGTCTTTCAACCAAGGGATCCCCAATCCTAGGCAGATACCCGTGGTGCTAGTTTGCCTTATTACATACAGTATAATACACAATACCATCAAACACTACTGTTCGACCTCATATTGCCGTGAGATTCCGGCTTGTCCCTGACGTTCCATTTAACACGTTGACTGCCAACCATGGGATAGTAACCACTGTAAGCTAAGTTTCTTATATCAGTTTTGTGAATAACTGATTAATTTTTCGAAAATCACGCAGTTTCAGAGAAATATGCGAAATTGTTATTATTAATGACATGAATAAGTTATTAAAAAAATTACTTCACTTGTAAATTGACATAAGAAATTTGGCTTGTACTGTAATACTTTTTGGTCGGGCAGTGAACGTGTCAAGTTCGTACGTGACTGTTTTGGTACACTTTTTACACCACCGCAGTAAAGACTTACAGCTAATGTATTAGGAACTCGTCCGGAAGCACTAGCTATATTTCGGACTTCCATTTAGGTGAACATCATTCGTAATCGCTATCAAGTATACGTCTGTGTAGAGTAACAGTCAGAAATTGGACAAATGCTTTGCTTAAATCATCAAACTTGTCGAGAGACCTGCAAACGCCTGGTATTCTTCCGATAGGTGTCAAGTTCTTGAAATTTGCATAAATCGCGTTTTATGAAATGTTTCACTGCAATGGCAACAATCATGGCGTTTTTTGATTGGGCAGAGATCTTCACGATTTTTTATATAAGAAAGCGGCAGTGTAAGGGATTTGGGTGGTGGGGGCCGGAGGCGGGGAGACCTTTAGGTCTTCACGTTAATGGCCACTCATTAGTTACACGGAAATTTTTCTTTGGATAGAGTAACCAAGTGTCTCAATCATTTTTAGGTAACATATGGAATAGTTCCTGGCGTTGCGTCTCACAATAGATAGTTTGAAGACTAGCCCATGTTCTTTTTTAATGATCCTCAGCACCAGCCATGCTTCTGTTTAGAAATTACCTGTCATGTTTCTGACATTCGTCTGCGATATAGTAATTTTCACTAGCCTACTTTTTTTTAAATTATCTGTCATGTTTCTGACATTCGTCTGCAATAAAGATGGTAATTTTGACTAGCCCACTTTTGTTTTTAAATTATCTGTCGTGTTTCTGACATTCGTCTGCAATAAAGATGGCAATTTTGACTAGTCCCCTCTTTTTTTTTTATTCCAATACACTCAACTTCGAAAAGTATAACACCAGTTTTGATCTTGACAGCAGTCTCCAACCGCGGCCATCTTGAATCTTCTACCAGGCTACCGCAGAAAGTGATGAGGAACGTGGTCAGAATTTTCTTAATTGAACGTTGAAGTGCGTAGGAACGTCGATCGCAGACTATCGGCTGCTTTTTTTTTAACTAGCAGTTTTGTTTCAAGCTGGCGAGATGCTGCAATTTACGTTTTTACCCGCTTGAACGGTCAAGGGACAAAATTTGGATCACGTTTCATCAGACATCATTTTCTATGAGCTGGGCTGGTAGAAGATTCACGATGACACCGCTCCAATTCATAATAAACTTACTTCACTTAATACTTGTTATAGGTGGAAATATTGACTCTTTTTTTTCCAATGGTGGGCCTCGACTTTGGAGGCGTCTACAATAGATAGTTGGCCATTACTAAGGCTTGAGTTGTTGGTCTCTTTATTATGTGAGTACCTAGTAGGTGGATCAACGTGGTACCCCCTATGAAGGGAAGTACGCAATGACAGCCACGCCCAGTAGGGGATCAAACCCCGACCGCCGGGAGTTGAACCAGTGCCATCGTGATTCTACCAGGCCTGCTTGTGCACTCCGATGAGTCATCCAAAGAGCCCGGTAGAATCCCGATGTCCCCGGTGGAACCCGAAACCGTAGTACGGTGCTTTACCCACCATACAATCTAATCGGCGGAAATATTGACTGTTTAAGATATGAAATCCCTTAGAAATGCGCCGTATACTTAAAAAGCTAAATCCGCGGATACAAATATGAAAACGGATGACGTTTTTATATCCACAGACATCAAAACGGATAATTTGTTGTCATATCCACGGAGGCTGATCTTTTCATTAGAAATTATTTCGAAGCGATTTCAAGCACAACTTGTGAAAAATTCTGCGGTTGATCTTATGTGCATTAAATTATCGAATCGCTACCAACAAACCAAGTAGGTTTTCAAATCTACAGAACTTCTCGTTCTATTTTACTAAGACAGTAGTTAAAAATTTTAAAAAAAATTTAAACGTGACTTTGGCACATAAACACGGTTATGTCAAGCAGTTGAAAATTTTTAGGATGCATCTTTACGAGCTGCACTAGACACTGTAATAAACGATAAACCTATGCCTTTTAAGAAACTTTCTGAATGAAAGTGGTATTAAAATATTGTAATACAATATTAAAAATCATCAATTCATCAATCATCAAATCAGCAACGAGGTGGGGACTAAGCCCTCTTTAGAAAGACTTTAGCTCCCTCTAAGAAAATTAGACTGTCTATTTCGAGCAAAGATGGAGCCTTTTGGTGGGGAGGAGGGGTTATAAAGCCGACCACGTAGAAATATTTAACCAAGTTTCACCAATAGTAAATACAGGGTATGGCAAATAAAAGTGGCCCAGAGAACAAAGTTCCAAGTAAAAAAGACACAGGGCAAAGGAAATGAAATAGTACATAGTGTGCTAACCTGCCTATAGCAGATATTGAAAATGACCACCATTCATCTCTTGGCACATTTGGACCCTGGTCAGCAAGTTACTGAAGGGATATCGAAGCTAGATTGCTGCAGTCTCATTAGATATGCTCTGCTGATGAACTGCAGTATTTCTGGTGATAAATCTTCATATTTATCATTGATATAAATATGGAGATCTATGAGAGCTGTTGCGATACACCTGACTTGAGGGTTCCCCACAAAAAGTAATCGCACACAGACAGATCAGGTGACTTGGGTGGCCAGCTAGGACGAGACCATACTGAATTCAGTTATCATTCATGTCCAATCGTATTCACTCGTCCGGGCCACTTTTATTTGCCACCCTGTACATTCTAGTAGCTTTAAATTACTAAAACTCATTTAATTTAAGCGAACGATTTTTGTGCTAAACAAGAATAATCTCTAAAAAATAATAAAGAATAATTATAAAGTTTAAATGAAAAGAATTACGGATTTTATTTTTCTTCGTATATCCGCGAGTACGGATACGAATATCCGGCACACCTATAATACGAACGCAAATAAAGACACGTACACGCTGAAAAAAAAGTCGGGGGAGGGAGGAGTAGAAGTTTAAAAATGTAGGATTTCTGACAGGAGGCTTGATTATTATAATTTTGTTAACCAATTAGCAGTGTCGCCCGAACACATTTTTTGCAAGCCCTTCTGACCCGACTTCTTGGCTACCTCTCAAATTCTCAATATGGGAATTTTGTGAGATGATCCACTTCTCTGCGTTCCATTAAAACCGAAATTGAAACTGAATGAGTATTCTGCCCGAAATTAGACAAAATTTGCATGGAACTACATGCAAATTTCTTCAACTCATCGCTTGTTATCGGCAGTAAAATATTTATTAGTTAACATTTAGAAGAGCGATTTCTCGCAGAACTTACTTCGCATTAATGTTTCACATCGTTCTAAGCGTAATCGATGTTTTTATCGAGATCTGCAGCAGAGCTAGGAGAAGCCTTTAATGGCATTGGAGAAGGCAGCCGAGAAATTGAAGCTCAAGGTAAATATGGAAAAAAAATATATATATGTACGGTGGAAAAAAAGAAAACTTGCCTAATTTATTTGAGATTGGCCAATTTAAATTTGAATCCGTGAAAAATTTCACATATTTGGGTTGAGATCAACGATGAAAATGATATTAATCTTGAAATCAGAATTATTGTCGCAAATCGCGGTTCTTTCGGTTTAAGACCTTTTTTGAAATCCCATCTAATAAAGAGAAGAACAAAAATTCTGTTGCACAAGGTGTTAATAAGATCAGTTTTAACCTATACCTCAGAGACTTGGACTTACGACGATGGAGGAAAAAGCACTGGCGAATTTCCTGGAAAAGGTCTTAAGAACTATTTTTAATGATGTTTTAGAAAATAATACCGGGAGGAAGAGATACGGCTTTGAAATCTCTAAAGATTGAAAAGAAGAATCTTGGAAGATGATATTATTAAATACATAAAACTGAGTAGAATGAGATGGGCAGATCACCTTCTGAGAATAGGTGCTGAGTTAACAGCTCTTAAGGTCTTTAATGAAACTCCTTTCTAGGGAAGATCTAGAAAAAGAAGGAGGGACAGCCTTGACGAGGATTTTACCCAAACTAAAAATAAGAAACTGGAGGTCCATTAGCGGGAATAGGGTGGAATGGGAGAGACTTCTGAAAAGGCTAGGCTCTCAACGGGCTGTCATACCAATGATGATGATGATGATGATGATTATGATGATAATCGATGCTTTTAAGATGCATGCTCCTGTTTGTAAAAAATGCAACAGCAAGAAAGAACTGAAATTTTCAAGAAATGCATATACTGTGTAGAGCAAATGATTAAAATTTCAAAGCCACTACGCATGCGCCGCTTGAGCAGCGCCCTCAGCACTGCTGCTGAAACCGTATAAATAATGGGCTATAGCGGCATGTTGTGAATAGTCTGTGTTTACTGTTTGTGGTAAACGTGAAGTGAGACGTAACTATGCCTCGTCGACGGCAGAAGGCGAAAATTAACAACTTACGGGGTTTGAACGGGGAAGAATCATTGGTCTTCGTGAAGGAGGGTTTTCCTATCGCACAATAGCAGCTCGTGTGCAGCGTAACAGCAGCAAAGTGATTCAAGTTTGGAAGTGGTGGACAGACGAGAACTGGAAAACTCTAATATCTGGGAGTGGACACCGAAAACTGACGTCAATGCGCGATGATAGACACCTGGCCCGCATATGGCGCTGATGGAACAAACAGCTTCATCTAGACCATAGGTTCCCAACATTTTTTGAACTGGCGCCCCCTTTTCTAGTGAATATTTCAATACCGCCCCCCCTCCAACCCCAGAGAAACAAGAGCGTACATAATGCATGGTGAAAACAAGAATGAAATTTTAAAAAAAATTACTAATAGATAGAATATTGTTGGAATTGAAACACTTCTGAATTTCTTCATTTTAAAAAGAGGAATAAAAGTTTTAGCTTACCTGTTATAAGGACAGGCAGGGGTTTTGATGATACGAAGTAATAGATAATAAACTATTGCTTCCTATATTAAATTGACAGTTTCAGAGAACAATCAAAACGCATTCTTAATTATATTAAAACTAATTTTATTAAAATATTATCAGCGTAATTTTTAAGTATTTTTAGACTATATTTGGTTAATCTTCACACGCCTCTCCGTGCCATATCAACGCCCCCTAATTTTCTCTGGGTCTTTTACCGCCCCCCTGAAAGCCTCAAACGCCCACAAGGGGGCGTTATCACCCACGTTGGGAACCTATGATCTAGACAGATGTTAGCACATAGGTCCACTACCACAGGTGTATCACTGTCTGTTTCATCAATTCGCCGAAGTCTGCGTGTAAGAACTGCTTTATACAGGATCCCCCTCACGCGAAACCATCGACGCTTGCGGCAGCAGTTGGCTCATAAACATAGGGACTAGCGTGCAGATTCGCAAAAAGTGGTGTTTTCTGACGAATACCGCTTTAATTTGTGGCACCATGATGGCCGCATTCATGCTTGACGCTATGCCGGTGAACGCTACCTTCCGGAGTGCATTATCGAACGTCATAGTGGGGGGTGTGATTGCGTATCACGGACGATCTCAGCTCCTACGAATTATGGGTCATCTGACCAGCGACAGGTACATCACAGAAATTCTGGAGCCCTAAGTCGTTCCTTTCCTTCAAGGCATTCCTGGAGCTATCTTTTAGCAGGATAATGTCCGCCCGCATATGGCAAGGAATGTGCACGGCTTCTTTTCAGCAGAAAACATACAGCTACTTTCGCAGCCTGCTTATTCCCTCTATTGACATGTCACCTATTGAACAAGTGCGGGATTTCATCGGTCGGGGTCTCCCTCGTGATCCTCGTCCTACAGCTTCATTAGATGAACTTTGGGTACCCCTATAATAAATATGGATTGCTCTTCCCCAAGCATACATTCAAAATCTGTTTGACTCTATGTCACTCGCATAGCAGCACTTATTGCAGTGCATGGTGGCCACACCAAATACTGATTTCGGACATTTAATATTGTTTCTGCTTTGAAAATTTAATCATTTATTTGTACTAATACAAGTCGTCTGTGAATTAAATTTCATTTGATTCTGAGGATTTCTTTATAGTGTTGCATTTTTTACAAACAGTAAAAAAGAGTTTATTTAAGCACAGAGTTTATTTAAGAGTTTATTTAAGCTCTTATATTACAGAGCTTATATTACAGAGTTTATTTAAGCTAAAATTGATCACTCATTTTTTTTATTTTAAATCTTCATAACCGTCAATACAGAATCATTTTGTATCATGAATATACAAAAAAACAAAAAAAAATTAAAACTGACTATCTCATAAGGACAAAACAAAACATTTGCAGTTGTGCTTATTAAACTGGGATGTCACTGCATTGTTCATTCTAGGGTTCTTCAGGCCAAAGATAAATACAAATTAGATATCCATCAAAAGGGCTCTGCGCTCTGCCCAAATATGCCAGCTCATCAACAAACTTTCCCACCTTTGTCCTGCTTATAGCTACTTTCTTAAATTCCAACACAAAAAGTACAAGGTAGCGCTCTTAGTGGCTCCTTTTAAAACACGTAACTTCAAACTATGAGCTCTTTTAAAAAATCATTGTTTCAAGCAACGAAGAATGTACTGATTTTTAACTTGAAACCAAATTTCAGGAAGAGAAAAAAAAGAGGATGAATAGTGCTGAAGCGTACATATCAGTTTCTAATATATTTGAGTTTACACGTATTTACTCCAATGGATTTATGTTGGTACTCCAAGATGGTCAATGAAGTGATTATACCTTATTTGTCTTGAACCAGGATTTTGTAGAGCTCGAAGCATACAAGGATGAACTGACTTGTTAAAATGCCCACTTGCCTAATGTAGTCAAAGAAGCAGCAGGCAACAAATTATTATTGTTGCCTGTTGCCTATTTCAGTTACACAATCAGCCGTAAAAGCAGCTTAAATGATGACAGATCACCCTTCAAATTGGCTTTTTGAAAAAGCCAGAGTTTTTTTTTTTTTTTTTTTTTTTTTTTTTTTCAGATTATGCTAGTAAAGTGTAAAACCTCTGGCCCATCTAAATTACTGTTTTTCATTAAAACACATCATATCAATTCCACTTGACGGCAGCAGCTACATGTCTCAAAGCAAATTTTAAACGTGAATTAACATGCGACATAGAAAGTGGGAGGTTTCTTTTTCCAAAGCTGGTAGAGATCATAAGGATTTCCATGAAGTACATTTACTATTGTTCAACTAGTACAAGACAACTTAATCTCATCTTTAATTTGTGAAGAAAACATTTTTTGTTCACAGGCAAGCTTCTGGATCCATCTCTCTTACCTGCAAGATACTATTGTTGGCTTTCTTGTTCACTTTTTTTTCTGCTATAGGTAGAATTAATGAAGAAGTAGTTAACTACCAAATTCAATCTTCTACCCTTTTATACAATTTCCGAAACATTATAAACAGCATCTATAAAACCCAGTACTTACCTTGTTCAGTTTTCATTAAATGTAATCATCTCAGCATTGTACTGAAGAACACAAAATCAAACAATTCTGCATTGGCAACCCCATCTTCCCACCTAGAATCAGGGAGAAGTACTTTCTCGGTTCATACAGTGTGTCTGCTGAAGTCTTCTCACCCCAATAATTTTTGAACAGCAAGAGCTATAGTCATAAAAGTGGAGTCCAAGTATACTAAATTTGTCATGCACTATGCAAGAAAATCCCTTAAAGTGACACATGGCAGTTAAATTCGGAGTTAACGTTCCTGTCTCAAAAATGGTACGATACAGGAAAATAGTTAATTACAAAGTTGTTCAGCATCACCGATTTAGCAAGAAAAGACATCTTGAACACTTGAGGTATTAACATTTAGAACATTAATGTTAAAAATTGCAGGCGTAAAATGCAAGACATGAAAATGTATTACCAGGGGCAGACAATATGGTAAGCATCACATTGGGATGCCATCAGTTCTAAGGGGTGCCATTTTGAACTCAAAAACTGAGAAAAATATGTATTTTTCAATATATGCCTTGTGCAGAGTACCCTAGGGCCACCCCTGATATTACTGATGCTTTTGCCAACGTGCCACCAGCCATGCTGTACAATGTGCAAGGGGAATTGTAGACTAGAGTCCAGGTGTATATTTTGCTGACAGAAACACTTTGAGAATGAAAAATAAATGAACCTAATAACAAATAAGTACAGTTTTGGAAAATCTGAACATAAAAATGTGCTTTATGCCTTCCATTCGTTGCATTATTGTGCACAAGGTAGCTTTTCTTACTAAATTCATGATGCGGAACAACTTTGTAACTGACTTTTTTCCAGTATCTCGTACCACTTTAATGACTATTGGGGTGACAATGGACTTTAGCAGGCACACTGTATATTATTTTAGTTGTAACTAGTAAATGACTATTTTTTTAAGCTGTCATTTCTTGATTTCAATAATTTTTACATACTCTAAAAATTACCACAGATTTTTATAAATGTATTCTACTTTATATTACGTAGAATTAAATAAAGTTATAAAAAAATTGCACAGCTTGAAATCATTAATTAACCACATTTTGTGAGTTTTTGGCTGATGTTATACTTTTTTCCTGGACTCTTCATATTTCCAGTAGTCCTTAATCATGAAAAGAATTTACAGCACTATGAAAGCTCATAAATATAATCATGGCTATGCCCTCTGTAGAATACATTTTAAAAATAATAAACATAATTTACTTATATTAAAGATAAATTAGTAATTGTGTAATAACTTATGTAATCTATCTTATCAATCGAAGCAATGCCTTCTAATTTCATGCATTTAATTTCTGGTTAGAGGAAAATCTTTATAATCCATATTTATGTTGAATCATTTTGACAGCATACAAGATAAGACAAATGCATTTGGTATTGTGAGAGGATTTATAACATTTTGAATTTAAATAAAAAGTGTTGATTATGATACATGTTTGGCAAAAAAATCCTGAAATCACTGGCAAAATCACCATTCTTTTAGGTGGATAACCCTCAAACAGATGGAAGACATCTGACATATTTTAAACATGTTGAATAATATATACCATGAGGTTCAGAAACACAAAATATCTCCATACTGCAATAGTTTATGATTAGTATCCCTCAATTATCCATTATCATATCTGACAACCCCAGGTAAAGAAATTCTGAAGATTTTTCAACAGAATAAAATTAGGTATATTAGTATGCCTCTCCCACTCCAATTGCAAAATCTTTGATCAAGCATATGAATAAATGGAAAAGCAATCAAATTCAAATAAATGACAAATATGTAACATTTATTATGTGCAGGCATGAAAACGCCAAAGCAAAAACAAAAGTTAAACTTAATGTGGCATTAAAACTGAAGATTGAAGGTGGGGAAACTTTCTTAACCTGTATATTTTTACTGTCATTGAAAGATTTAAGATCATATAGGTATGCATTCTGAGTACTTTCCATTAATTTTAATCAATAAGATAAAACTAGTAAAACCAATTCTTCTCACTCAAGTTACTGGTGTTTAAAGGTTAAAATTCATTAGAAAAACTGTAAAATTACACATGTAAATAAATATTTCTGTGAGTTTATTTTAAAGTTTTCTTAATTTCAACTCTCATGCATTATATATTGCTATGTAGCACATCTATCTATATAAATAAAACAATGTGTAAAATGTTAGTTAGTTAGTTTGTCTGTGTCTCGCGTAGCTCCCAGACTGGTGATCATAGACATAGTACCAAATTTTGTATGGAAATTCTCCAGGATGGGTCCCGACATACCTTGAAGCAATTTTTTCGAAATTCAAATAATTTTAGGAGATATCGATAAAAAACGTGTCGCAAAAGGCTAATTTTTGCTCTCTGCCATTTCGTAATTGTAACCCCGCAGTGGAAAAAGTGACGATTAAGCATATCTAGGTTGCCATATATGGCAAGTTTATTAAATGATTCAGAAACTTGAAGTAAAAATAAAAGAATAATGATTTTTTTTTTGTTTAGATTATTTGTAAGGATATTTCTTAATTAAAATATCGTGTGCATGGAAAATCAGACCAGGAATGAAATGTTTTATACTCAAAAGAAAAATAGGATTTAGAAATTTTCTGAGACTAAAATGTGCAATATTTAATTTGGCAAAAAATTAAATGGTTGATGTGCAATTTTGAGGAAATGATTCTACCGCTTCGCACAATTTATATTAATTTTATCGTCTGCTATTTGGATTATGAATGCACCTGAATAAGTTTTTAAAACTTACATTCAGTTCGAAATGTGCATTTTTCTGCAAAATTTTTTCCCATCTATTTCTAATGTATTACATCCAGAAAAAGGATGTTAGAAATATGAATTTTAATTGTGTTTCATCACACTCATGAATAATGATATACTTTCAAACTTAATGAAATAAGGAACAAAAATAGGGAAGATCCATGGATTATAATATACTTTTAATATATAGCACTTTAGTGCATATTTAAATTTTAAGGAGTTTCAGATTTTCTTACTTTTTTTTTTCCTTTCCGTTTTTTGATAAAGGCCAATATATCCAGAAGCTCTTCAGAATTAATATAGGACGAAAATAATTTCTTAATTTTTGTAGGTTTTTATCATTTAACCATCTTATTTTTGTAACCAGGGGCAGCCCGACATGGTAAGCATCGCATCTGGGCGGCGGCTTCGAAGGGGCGTCATTTCAAACTCAAAAACTAAGTAGAGCATACAAAGGGGCATCTTTTTTACATTAGCAGGGGGTGACACTTACCCTAGGGTCACTCCTGTTTGTAAACATCTTAATTTTAAATTCCATTGAGAATGTGAGAGATTTCAATGCCAAGGAAACTGGTGAGAAACAGGATTCTCTCCAAACAAGATTTATGAAAATGGCAAACCAACTGGTTGCCGGAGGCAGCTAGTTTTAAATAACAGAAAGATAATTTTACAAGTTTCATTAACTATTTTATACTAGCAAATGAAAGTGAATGATTAATTGTGTTAGTGAACAAATCTTTCACAAACACATGCATATCTTTTAGGTAGATTCCATCTTTAAAATCAACTCCTAAAAATATATTTTAATATCATAAATTTGTAAAAAATTAAAAATATAAAAGAGGGAAGTTTATTTTTAATCCTGCTGCATTGGACTTTAAACAGAAAAATGTAAAAGAGAAAATTAACATTCCTAAAAACATGATAAAAGATTGAAATTGAATGCTCGAGCATAATTTTTGGTGCAATTTAACTGAACAATACAGCTTTTATGGACATCTGGAGAATTTGTTCTGGAAGACTAGAAAAAAGGACTATTTTCAGGAAGATTTCTTGAAATTTCAGAAAAACTGGCAGGTGTGAATTACACACACTTGATCTGGCTCCAACAAACTTCTCTCAGTTCCTGCACGAGAAACTAGGTATAAAAGAATTTATTTTCATACATTCAAAGTCATTTTTGAAAAGAGCAGTTTTCCTGTAGTTTCAAAAATTATAGGGTTGTAATAAAAAAAAATTCTTTACTATCAATACACTTTTTTTTTAAAAGAACACTATTGGGGGTGGAAGTGCAGGTTGCTGGGAGCAGGAAGTTTAAATTCATTTTTATCATCACATAAACCTTAATAAAGAAAATAATAACTCAGATATAAAGTCAAATAATGAAAAGAAATCACAAAGTTCATAATTATATATTTTTATCATATAATAATATAAATTTTTTTAAAAATATGACAAATAAAAAATTTAACAAAATTGAAAAATACAGCCTCTTTTAAACATTGTTCTTGACAACCTTTAGGTTTACAATATTATTTCATTTTTATAACTCTGTGATAAGTCCTTATGAGGAAGAACTATTGAATTCAGAACAATTACCTCAGGAGGCACTTGGACATTGCAACCTAAAACAAATAGTTAAAAATGCGTGTCATTTTAAATAATTTTTCTAATATTTTATGTTTACATAAAATTTAACCAAAATTTTATAGAATTGTCATTTGTACATAAAACTCTATTATATAAGGAAACATTTAAATAAAAATATTTGTATTCATTACAATTCATACAGAAGTCAAAATCAGAGTCAATCTGCAAAAAGATGCACAAAATATATTAATAGATTTGTTTATATCTAAAAAAGCAATGTTCCAAGAAAAGAACTCAAATTTAAAGACAAAGTTACATGAAGTCTCTATTCTCAGCAATTCATGATTGCACACAAGGTGGGGATTTGGAGGTTAAAATACTCTCCATAGTCTGATATTCAGGAAGGTTTAGTTCATACCAGCATAATTTTCATGCTTTATTTATAAATTAACTAGCAAAATCTAGCAGACATTGTCCTACCAGTTTTTATTTAGTTTATCTCTAGATAGCAAAATATCATATTCACACAAAATTAATTCATTCAAAAATAAGCAATTCAAACAATAAGCCATAATGTATAAGGATCCTTTTAGTAGCTCTGTTAGTAAACTATAAGCCATTCTCACAGCATAATTTATACAGGTTGTGTAATGGTGACCTATGATGCACAGATCCAATTTGAACTTCTTCAAATGCAAAGTGGAATTGAACAAATGGGACTTTCATAAAGACGCTCAGGTGAAGAGTGTTCTATATGTGCATACAGCTGTACGTAAACCAAGAAAAAATGATAAAGCATCTACTCAAGATATGTTTTCTTGTAAATGACACCTCAAGCTAGCTTTGACAGTTCTGTGTACCACTCAATTAAACCATTTGACTGAAGATGGTATGCAGTAGTCCTAGTAGTTGAAATCCAAATACTTGCTCAAAGATTAAAAAAAGGTTGACTTTTAAACTGGCAGCCCAGATCAGATGTAATATACTAAGGCATTCTGAAACAACTAATCCGGGTTGAAATCATGCCTTTTGTTACAATATCTGCTGATTGATATGCCTTAGAAATTCCTTCAACCCATCTTGAAAAATGATCTATCATTGTCAACAAATATCTGTAACCTTGGCACATAATTAAGCGTCTGACAATTTCAATGTCCACATAGCAACTTTAGATCATTGAGATTCCAGACATGCCCTGCATCATAACTGACAATCTTTATTGGTGTTTGGCAATATAAATCTTTTCATAATTAGCTTTCTTTTGCTTTTAATTCCTGGATGTGACAGGATATGAATAGATGAAAATATCTGGTGATGAAAACTTGAGACTGTACGGGCAGTTAGTTTTGGTTGAAACATCATAATATATTGAATTCTCAGCACCGAGAATGGGAATTCAAACAATCTGCAGGCTGTGAGTTATTTTTCAATATGGTTAAATCTTCTTCATCTTGAAATTCTGTTATGGATGTATAATCAATCAGAGATGGTGTAGAAATGATATTAATTCTAGAAAGGGCATCGGCTACAATATTTTCTTCTCCCACAACATATCGAATATTCATTGAAAACTGAGGAATATAACTCAATGGTCTTGCTTATCTGGGCTAGAGGCTTCGTCTAAATTTTGTTAAAAGGCAAAGTGATGAGTTTATGTTCAATGAATAAGATGAAAGGTCTTCCTTCAAATATGCACCTAAAATGATTTTAGTTGTGTAGCTAAACAAAAGTTCTAGATCATATGTACTGTATCTTCTCTGCATATCAGTTAAGGAACGTAAGAAGAAGCTTAATGGATGCATCTCTACAATTTGATGTAGCATTACCTGAGAGATGGACAAGTACAGTATCATGACAAAGAGTGGTTTTGAGGTTTCTAAATGTGTTATGTGCATCTTCAGTCCATATTAGATGTATTTTGCTGTTTTTGCTATTCTTGTTAAGTAATAAAGCAAAATGCTGTTCGAAATGTGGCGGGATTCGGAATGAAATGGTGTTAAAAATTGATCATTCCAAAAAAGATTATGCAGGTTCAGGTGCATTGTGTATAACACCAACTTTCATTGAAAAAGTGTTAATTGCTTCATTTGAAATTTCGTATCCCAAAAATTTAATTTCAGAAGTTGAAAAATTCATTTTTTTGCAATACTGATATATAAACCATAGTCATTCAACCTTTTAAAACTATGTATAAGTGTTCAAGGTGTGACCTTTGATCTGGAGAAACAATTAGAATGTCATCCAAATAACAGAAAGTAAAATCTAATCCAGATAAACCACATTCATGAATAATTAAAATGCTTGAGCCACACTGTAGAATCCAAACAACAGAAAAGGGAATTCAAACAGCCCAAATAGAGTTATAATAGCTGTTTTTGGAATGTTGACTTTGTGCGCTGGAATTTGCTGATCAAACTAAATCTATGGATGAAAAAATCTTCCCATGTAGAATAGAAGCACAATCAGTGAGAAATAGTAGTGGATAGTGATCTGGAATTGCTACATTTTTGAGATCCTGTAATTCTCCAGTCACCCGATTTCTTCAAGGTAAGATGCAGATGACTAGTTCAACAATTTTTTGAAGGTCTACAAACTTGTTGCAACATGAAACTGAATTCCGCTTTTAACTTTTCCCATGAAAGTCTTTTAGCCCTAATAAAAACAGGGCTCTTTTGGTTTCTATAAAATGTTCAATGTTGTTACTCCGAATTTTATTACTGACAAGTGTTTGTCGTAATAGGTCAGAAAATTCTTTAAACATAGCTTCATACTGATTTTGAACTGCATTCAATATTGGCATAACATCACGAAAGCAAGGAATGCCAATAGATAATAAGGCAGTGATGCCATCAATGAATATGTGATTTTTACTGTCAAACAAAATGTGATTTTTTTCCCAAATTGGTGGGCACTTGATGCTACAAGCCTTTGCCACTACTAAGGCTTGAACTAGTGGCCATTTCATTATGGGAGCACCCAATGGCTGGCAACCACACTTCCTATGAGTGGTCTCCTAATTTTTCACCAATTCCAGATGAGAGACCTAGTACCTAAATCAGCACCCCAAAGAGGTATCGTTTGAACATGGAGGACATTGCAGCCATGAACAGATTTTATGTGCACCAACTCCCATTACCAGACACAGTCAAAAAGCAGCCCAGTCGAGAGAGGTTTTCAACCTCACAAGCACTGGCAAAGCCGGTGCTGTTTCAACTTCTGTGTTCTTATGGGAACAAAGTTTAGCGATTAGGCCAATGCAGGACAGAAGGTGAAAGAGACAGAAAGCCAATACCTATTATTGATACATTTGCAATCACAAAAGGCCAATCAAAAGCTCTTCTCGGTCCCAAATCTAATTTAGCAACTTTACAAAAGTTTTAATTTTGGTTCCATTTGCAGTGAAGAGTTCCAGATCAGCAATAGATTTTTTTTCTTGTGGTAATGGTAGAATTACAGAAATTTCAGCACCAGTATCAATTAAGAATTGGGCGGCAGTCTCTGTCCTAGTAAAAAGACGACATAGCTCAAGCCCTTGACGCTTTGTTGTTTGTGAGAGCTGGGAAGCTGGTTTTTCTCTTCCTGAACAATGGTCTTTTCAGACCAATTGCAAGGTTTAGAGCACTTGAAAGCTGGTTTAAGGCATTTGAATTGTCATTGAACCTCAAATAAATAAGGAGAAATTTTTTAAGGGGAATTTGTTTATTTTAATATCACATACTGTGTTCTCAATTACTGTGCTCATTAGTGTTACGAAAATTTTTTTTTTTAGAAATTAAATTGCATACCAGCGTAAGTTGTGAAAAATGATGACTTAATCTTGTACTGAAAATTTCAAGCAATTATATTAAGTTTAACAGATTTCTTAAGAACATTGAAATTTTCAATTTCTTACATTTTTACTGAATATCCACATTTAGTAAAAATATTTTTTTAAATGTTACATTTACAGCATTTTGTATTTATAAATTTTAAATAATATCAGAAAAGAGTAAATAAAACATTAAACATAAAATAAAAATATTTGATAGCCTAATGTTTACAATTTTACACATAAGCAGTTATAGTCAATAAGCTTAGATTTTTAAGAACCTAAATTTGTTAGTTGTAACTGCTTATACACATAAATGTAAACATCACTACATTGTTTTTACACTGTAGTCAACTGGTCATGGTTCTTTGAAACTGGATGAACAAGATTTTTAAAAAACAGGAGGAAAAGTGAATGAAAGAGAAGAGAACACAAGAAAAAAAAATGAGCTGAAGAATCAATTTTATCTGTAAATTTTAATACTGATACA
Organism: Cheiracanthium punctorium; assembly: GCA_038373885.1. Taxonomy (NCBI): domain Eukaryota; kingdom Metazoa; phylum Arthropoda; class Arachnida; order Araneae; family Cheiracanthiidae; genus Cheiracanthium; species Cheiracanthium punctorium. The sequence continues at coordinate 797,840 of JAWZYV010011941.1, forward strand.
GAAACAAGTTTAGCAGAGGTTCCATTGATAATGATAAAGATGGCGCTGAGCATGTTGATAGTACACAGACCGAATTCAGCCAATACTATCATCAACAACTGTCTACACCATCAGCATCAATACTGCCAGATGGCAAAGCAACTCCAGGCTCTGGTTTTAATGTTGCTAAAGCAAAAATTCAATGACTGCTAGATTATCCTTAGTTCGCATAGCATGTTTAGACAGAACTAAGACCACACCTCAAGCAGCAATCCATAGCATTGCCTCAACAAAAATCTTGTACTGAAGGCAGTTAAACTCAGTGTTGATGAGCTGACATTATCAATAATTTCCACAAATGAATCTGAATCAAGGAAGTTAAAATGTTTGGAAATGGGCAAAAAATTCGACAAATGTTTTTAACCAATTTTCCTCTTGTTGCTCATTTTGATTGCAAACTGTTACCTGACAATGCAAGCAGGATTAGTTGTCAATCTAAAATGAATATAGAGAAAATTCTGGGCATTCTAAAGTTACCAGCAGGCACAGGACATAATATAAGAAATGTCTTTATTCAGCTAATTCACAAATGAAAAACAGTTGCTGACTGGCTTGTTGACTTGTATTGAACACAACACGGACAAACACTAGCATAGATACTGGAGCTATAACATTACTCTATTAAAAGTTTTAAAAACGTCTTCTTATCTTCGGATGTGGGCACCATATGTTAGAAATTCTAGCTACTAGTGTTTTTGATGCATTTTTTTTAACAGGACCACTAATAGCACTTTTTGAATGATCTAAAGAGGCCATTCATGATTCAGGAAAATTTTGTATCAACCAAAAAGGCCACTCCTGATCCTGGACAGAAAATGAAAAACATTAGTTGCAAACAGGGACAAACACTAGCATAAATACTGGTGTTATAACAGTACTCCATTAAAAGTTTTAAAAACATCTTCTTATCTTCAGATGTAGGCACCGTATATTAGAAATTTTAGCTACTAGTGTTTTTCATGCATTTTTTTTAAACAGGACTACTAATAGCACTTTTCAGGAAAATTTATAATCAACAAAATTCATACAAAATTTGCAGGAAAATTTTGTATCAAACAAAAAAAACCACTCCTGGTCCTGAACAGAAAATGAAAAACAGTTATTGCAAAAGAAAGGAAAAGATGTTGTTTTCTTAGACAGCTGCTAAAAAAAACCGAGCCTTGTCAGGATTATTAGGAGTTTTGAAACTGTCACTGATTGAACTAAGAGATTCAGATAAAGTTCCTGGTGTTATGTTCAATCCTCCTCGTGCTTACCATCACGCTTGATGGGCAGTAAAGGGCATCTACTGCTTGAAGATTCTTTGCTTCGATGAGAGGTTCAGACACCCACCTTATGAGATTTAAGCAGTGGATCTGGCTTTTCATATTGACAGTTTATGTAAAAGCATGATTCAATGACCCAGTGTCTGTAGTGCAGCTCTCCATGACCTATGTTTTCTCCAAACTCGAGTTGTAAAAGGAAACTGATAAAAAAGTATCCCTAACAGCAATCACAAAGTTGAAAGGACAGCTTGGGTAGTTGAGTAGAATCAAAGAATCAAGTTAGAATGACATTCATCTCTGATCAGGTGAGGAAAAAGCAGTGATGGTTTCAACTCTGCAATGAGTTGAAAAAAGACCTTAAAAGTGTTGACAAAAAAGACCTTAGAAGAGTTCAATAAAGAAAAATTCAAACCTTTTAAAGTAAAATATTGTCAGATTTCGTAACAAAATGAACTTTTAAATCTATGCTGCTCTGAAACCCGATAGCAATTTTTGGAGTTTAATCTTCATATCTGGCCAAAATAACAGAACTATGTCCATGCTAAGCAAACAGTGTCTGTCTTTAAAGTAATAAATGACTGTGCTAAATGAGCAGTAAAATTAGCAAGTGATTTTAACTTGGAACTTATTCATAAAGAAGAGCAATCTTAGTTAATTTTCGAAATAGTGGAGTATCACCGAAAGCTGATTAAACTACCATAGACAAAAAGCTTGAAATAAATTGGTAAAGAGAAAACAAATTATAATTATTCACATTATCATAAGTATTTACTAAAAGTAAAACTGGAGCACTGTGACAAAAATTATGACCAGTAAAAATTTTTAATGGTAAATATTGCATAATAAATCATTTTTTTAAACTTTCGAACACTTTGAACTGTCACTTAATATGCTTCAAATTGATTAACTTTGCAAACCATCTACTTTTATCAAATGTCATATAAATAGAGGGTATTCAAATTGAAAATAAAAAAAATTATTTTTGCCATATAGTTTTGGAACACTCTAATGCCTATTAATAGAATTAATTCTAGTGTCACTTCGTTGATACTCAAAGGACTGCTTTTTATTAGCTCGCTTTCTTGTAATGATAACTGTGACATTTTTTCTTACAATTTAGCTAAAACGATGCCATTATTATTACATCCAGCAACAGCATTCTGAAATGGTGTTGATTTTATTTCCCACATTTTTTCAACCATTGTTGCCAATTTTGATAAATCATCGCCAATGATTGATAAAATGCTTGCCATTTCTACTGGCAATCTTCAAAGCCAAAGTGCTTTAAGAAATGGTTCAGTAACCTTATCACAGTCACCAAATTTTTCATTTCACATAATAGCTGTGAATGTTGTTTACCTCTTAGTTCAATTTCAGTTAGCAGCTTTTGAGTGTTTTGCATTTCAGTATCCCCGAAGATAGAAATTAGCCTGTCTTTAACTTCAATGTATTTGCCATAAGAGGATCCATCAAAATAGCCAAAACTTGTGATAATATTTCAGCTTCAACAGACCTTACTACATAATCATATTTTATTTGATCAGTCATTATTGCAGCATTTCAGAATTGTGGCTCCAATTGTAGAAACCATATTATTGGATTTGGTTTGCAAAACAGTGGAGTTTTAATGCTAACTCTAGCAATGTTTACTGATGAATTACCAGTTTAATTTCACTATTTTCATCATTGCTGGTCACTTTGCTAAATTAATGCTCTACTGTGGTTGTCACTAATGAAAGGTATTGTAAAAAATTCTAATTTTTAGCTTCAGAAATCTTTAATCCCTTAAATGGATAAAGATTAAAAACTCAATAATAGAAGGCAATGAACATCATATTTTAATTTACAACAATTTTTATCCAGATGGAACAGTACAGGTGTTAACACTTCACAAAATATAAATAGTTTTTAGAAATCAATTAAGAAGCACTACCATAATAAGTTTCCTGCTCTCTGTAAGGTAACAAAAGGGAAGAAATAAAGATCTAAAAGGGTGGGGAGGACGCATCTATATGCACATGTAGTGACTATACCATACTGTATTCCTTATTCTTTTTATTCACTGAAATCGTACAGTTGCTCGCAAAACATTGTTCCCTCACAAATTACAGTCAATCTTTTCAATGAGATATTCAAGCAAATATATAAATTGTTTATATAGTTCCTACAAAAAATTTATGATTGGAAGAGGAAACATTGAGTTAGGTGAATTTAAGTGTCACTTTTTTATCACATGTTAATCAATAACTATAGCATGTTTTAACAAAATTTACAAGAATTTACTACAACTCATATTATTTGCATGGTTTTGAAAAGGGATATAAATACTGAAACAAGACATATAAATGAAGCTTAAAATCATAGTTTTACACATGAACAATTAAAAATTCAAATGCCAATCAGTCCGTAAACAATACATACCCAGAACAGTGATTGATGGATTAAGACGTCCATTATTATTGAACAGTGGTACATTTTCCATTTTGGCAAAAGGTTTATTTGGATTCGGATCACAGGGTGTTCCTTCAACACGTGCCCATGATCCAACAGTACTATTCCAACCAACAATACTATGAAGAACTAAAGCATGGTCCTGTTACAAAAAAATCATAATTTAAAAATACAGATCACAAAAATTTAAACAGTGGCTTTAAAAAGATATACTCAGATTACTGTTAACAATTTTTCAGATCAGAAAAAAGCAATGCTTACAGAGTTTTAGAATAAACTACTTTGTATAAATGAGACCAGTTTCCAATATCCATAAAATATTATTTAAATTTTAGGTATAAATTTATCATATGGAAATTGCAGCAGGAATGAGAAACTGCTGGTTTGTAAAGTTACCAACATACACATACTTTTAATAAACAATTACATTTTTTTCTTCACTTCTCATTCTGAAATTTGCTTAAAAATGAACTGAAAGAGAAATCATGTGAAATATACTTTTGACATATTAACAGCTTTTAACTAAAATGGATATGACTATGATTCTGCAAAACAAGTTGCTTGTTATATTTATAACATTCCATTGTAAGTTTTGTTAATTCTCTATAGCAGTCATAATATGTTTCTCAGCTAAAGTTTTCATGTCAGCTTTAAAAATGACATAATTATTTTTAATTAATACAATTTAAAATCCTTTAGAATTAAATGCTTAAGCATTGATTTAAAGGGTCTAGCCATACTTCCACCATGGCAAAACTGTCCCCAATAGGAACCTATATCATAGCCTAGAGGGTGTTAATAGTAGTTGATTGAGTAGACATTACCTCTTAGTTAATTTTAAAGCTAGGAATATGAATCTAAATGGAAGTGTTATGGTACACTTTACAGTTTATTTTATAGCAATTTCCTATGGGCTAATCCTAAATAAAAGGTAAATAAAAAAATTTCAATCAATTTCTATAAGATCTAATTGAATTACCACTTTGAAAAAAATATGTAATAATTGCATGTCTTGTCTAACAGCATGCCAAGTTTCATTAAAATCTAAGAAGTGCAACATGTTGAAATTTTTTTTAAATGGACCACTTTACAACTACTATGTTGACGCTTTTAATTTGTATTACATTTTAATAATCTTTAATAATCTAATTATCTAATAAAGTTTTTTATATGTAATAATAATTTAATGTGTAATTTTAATTTATGTTAAATAATGAAAATCATATTGGATGATGCTCTTGGTTTGCTTTTAAATAAAAAAAAATCATATAATTGCAGGCCACGGATTTAGCGATGTTGAGTTGTACATTATCAAGAAAGGCTACAAACTGTTTATGCCAGCAATAAAAGGAAAACGATATCAACTTACAACTACTGAAGCTAACGAGTCTAGGAAAGTGACCAAAGTAAAATGGGTTGTTGAAACAGTTCACGGTGCAATTTCACAAAAGTTCCGGCTCTTAGATAATGTTTTAGACAACAAAATATTACTGAACATAAGATCTCTTGTCGCATTGCTGGATACCTACAAAATATGTATGGCATGAGACATATTTCTAATATAGAATTACAGGATAAAATTCTATAAAATATTAATGATAGACAAAGCATGAAAAATGCAACTGCCGATAAGGTGCTGACTCACAAATGGAATCAACGAAAGCAACTTTTCCATCAAGTGCTTGCTTCTGAAGTTTCTGACCTTCCTGAGCTTTCTGAAGAGGAGTTAAAAATACTTTCACTGGCACCTACCAGCTTTCACATGCCATTTCCTATTTAGATGAACATGGAGAAAGACAATTTTCATGTGCTGAATGTCAAAGATGTGATTAGCATTTTAAAACTGCAAGTAAGATTGCGACACATTACAGATGTTACATTGACTACAGTCTTAATGGACAAAGCCTAGAAGATATTCAATGTTATTGCTATGACTATGAAAATGGAAATCGAACAGTTGGGTGTTACTTCCATGTGGCAGCAATTTTATATTATTTATCAAATGCAAAATATAAATCTCATTTTGTTGTCTAAAACATTATCTAAGAGCTGGAACTTAATTGTGCAGTAAACTGCTTCAACAACCCATCTTAATTTGGTCACTTTTAGACTCATTAGCTTCAACAATTTAAGTTGATACTGTCTTCTTTTCATTACTGGCAAAAGCAGTTTGTAGCCTTTCTTGATAGTGTACAACTCAACGTCTCTAAAGATCGTTTTAATGTAAACGAGTTTGCCAACCAAGAGGATCGACCAATGCAATTTTAATTATTTAACATAAAATTATATATGAAATTATTATTACATATTATTAAATTACTATTACACATTAAAAAACATTGTAATAGGCTAGTTGACACCACCAAGCATTTATATACTTTTTATGAGCTGTCAAAATGCAATATTTTCAAAGATTATTGAAATTTAATAGAAATTAAAAGCATCTACATAGTAATTATAAGGTGATACACTTACTTAAAAAATTTTTACACATGTTGCACCTCTTGGATTTTAATGAAACTTGGCATGCTGTTAGACAAGAGATAGGCAATTATTATATATTTTTTTCGAAGTGGTAATTCAGTAAGAGAAATCGATCGAAAAAAAAATTGCCTATTTTAATATTTTTATTTAAGCTTGGCCCATAGGAAACTGCTATAAAATAAACCGTAAAGTGCACCATAACACTTCCATTTAGTTTTATTTTCCTAGCTTTAAAATTAACTAAGATACATCATTTTGAAAAAAAGTTGCCTCTGGACACTTTTTATTCAAATAGCTACTCAATTAGCTAAGAAAGGTTATGATATAGGTTCTAGTTGAGGGCAGTTTCATCATGGAAGTACAGCTAGACCCTTTCCACTACATACAAATAAGGATAATTGAAAAATTGTCATAATTCATAAACACAAACAGAAATTTAATATTTTGTTAGCAACAGTTAAAATAAACATGACATCATATATCATCGCATTACACAAAAAATTTTTAGAAGTATTTCTTTACTACTAGAGGAGTCCTTGTATAAATTCCATTTCTGAATGTGGAAAAGTTACTTTTATGTATCGAGCAGGATGGTCAACCATTTAATAAATTCACAGAAACAAAGTAAATGAATGAGTTTACATTTGAATAAAGTTTCTTACTAACTCTGGAAATCAGAATCAATGAATGTAAGTCTGGCATTGTGGAAATAAGAGCTAATGATACAAATATATATTATATAAATATCATATCAACTATATATATATATATATATATGAGACACAGATTTGCCAACCTGGGAAAATCAAAATGTGTAAAACAGCGCGCGAACAGAAATTTCGACACTTTTTGCTATACAACGCGTGAGCGTTATTTTTTACTTTTCACCATAGAATGCACGAGTATTATTTTTAATGCATTTTATATCACAATTATTTGTTTGAAGTATTAAATAAAGCTAATAAGAATAAAAGAAAATGAAGTTGTTGAATAAAAGGCAAATCAATTAATACACCATTTTCCAGATTTCTTGTGATTAACAATTTATTAATTATAATCACTTAACTGGCTTGAAAAAACTCTGACTGTGCTGACTTCAAAGAAGCAGCAGTAGCTTTTTCTGCTTTATTCAGAAAATCTGAAGTAAAAATCTTTAATAAGAAGGCTTTCCAAAATCTTAATAAACAAGTTGCACCTGAATTCATTTCTGTTTTTCCGAATAATACTGAAAACCCTCTTACATTCAGCATAGTCAGCTGCTGAAATAGGAACATTGTATTCGATCAAGAAAGATGTAAATAACAGTTTTGCATGAATAACGTCCGACTGTCCCAAGGGCGGATTAAAGGGGGGGCGGAGGGGGCAACCGGCCCCCGAGAAAAAAGAAATTAATGTAAAAGATCCTAAATTGCTTCCATAAAATGGATGTATATGTCAATCTTCTAACTTCCCACCCCTGAGAAACTTGCATTAATCTGCCACTGGACTGTCCGTCCTCTTTGAAAAATGTTTGTAGACTTTTACTGCTGTTAACACGTTTCACATTTTCACTGTGTTTTGACGAACTCGAGTGGCGAGAAATGTCATACTTTCCTCCATGAAAAATGCTGAAATCACTCCGGCGCACACGTTACAATAAGCAAATTTCGCTCCTTTGACATATGATACTATATATACCCCAGGGGTTGCGCTGGCTCTTTTTAACATTTCGCCAAATTAGATTTTTCCGGACATCATTAAGAAAAGCAATTGTCAATATTTTCGCCCAAACGTATTTTCTTTCGCCAAACTAATTTTATTTCCACAATTTGCAACGTTGGCGATCGGCAGTGCGACCCCTGTATACCCATTCTTTGCTATAACTTTGTTTATAAGTTATGCTGTGCCAGTGATCATTTATCGAAAATAATCCTCAGAAAAGCAATCGAAGTATGCTCATACTACCGTCTGCGTCTACCACTTAACCGCAAAGCGGGCGCGCGCTGATGGCTAATAACGAAGAACACCACGTGACGTGAGACGCACAAGTCACAGGAGAAAGACCTACTCCCTAGTAAACGATTCTCCCATTCGCTCTACCCTATGACGTCATGACTGGGTAAACCAATTAAGAAATACCCGGCGTCGCATGTGGGAAAAGATTTTTTTCTTTGCCTCAGTGGCAACAAAGAAAAATATTTTGATGCGCATTGTGTCAACATGGATGTGCGATATGGATCATGGTGCCGATGCTACCACTTAGATCCATATTGAAAAGGCAAAAAGGCCCTAACATAGAACATCATTTCAATTTAAAACCTAATACATTTCTTTTTAATATCAATTTCACTTTTAAAGAAATATACACAAGTTAGGAAGAAAATATCCGGAAATGCGTAAAAAAAAGCGCTCTATGCGTAAAAGCGTAAACAGCAGTCGAAATGCATAAATTTTACGCATAAAGCGTAAAAGTTGACAAGTCTGGAGACGTCAGATATTTCAGTAAAGTTCCAGAGTTAAGGCAGGTAAAACGGTTTATTAAACATTATCTTTAAGTTACAATATAGAGTGAGAATAGGAGAGGGGAGGGGAGACAGGTACAAAAATCAGCGTGGACTAATTAAGCAGTTCCAGTGGCAGAAGTCTCTCGATTTTCGATGTGCGGGAGTATTTATGCTTACCACACCACGTAGTTTGCGAAGACATAACTCCGCCTCTCTCTTATCTCTGATCGAACCACACACATTTACCAACATGACCCGCATCCGGGGCTACAAAGGCGTGGGGACACATGTACACTAAAAAGAACACAGATTCAAGGATCTTGTATCTGGCAACTAACTAAAGAAAGAAAACATAGCTCCAGAGCGCGCATGGCAAGTTTGACAGGAATGCAAAACTTACAGTGAAAGTACCGCTTGAACAATACCCAAACTAGTAAAACCCAAATTACCTTTTTATACATTACATATATATATATATATATACGTACATACAGTGTCTTTATAAATGAATATTCTAAGTTTGATGGGCTGTATTTACAGAACTATTGAAGATACATGCATTTTCAGGAAAAGAAATTTTAAAAATAACATTATAAAGTTACTAATAACAAAGTTATAAATGTTCAATGTGACAACCATCAGAAACATGAATAATATCTATACTGTAACAGAATTTGTCCCTGAAATCTACTACAGAAACTAACACAGCAGAACTGTCAAGTGTTACAGTTTTCATGACTACAGTTATCTTTGTCTTCAGTTCAACAATGTCAGTTGGTAGAGGGAGAAAAAGCACTATCTTTTATGTAGCCTCAAAGAAAATAATCACTGGGAGTTAAGTCAGGCTTCATGCAGACTACTGATGAAGACCATAGTCAAAATCTATTCCACAGAAAAAAGTCATGAAACTTAATAACTTCTCACTCAAAGCTATGTGAACAATGGAATGCCACCATACATTATTTGGAGCAGCAGTTCCAAACTTTTTAACATTGTGCCTCCCATAACAAAAAATGCTCACAATGGTGGCTCCCCTCTCACATACCTCAGCATATATGCAGTTTTTTATTTTTCAGCAATGAGCATTTAGTCACCTTTTCTACAAATTAATATCATTACAAATTACAGTTTTAACAAACTTTTTTTTGCTATAACTTATTGGTTATAATGTGATATTTTATGTTTTAGAGTAAAAAAATAAGAATAAATAAGTTGATTTTTTTTAAACATGCATTATCACTTGCTCTTTGCCTGTTCTTTGTGTGCCTCTGTAGCAAACTCTCTGCACATCCCAAAAGGGGTGTGTGCTCCACTGTTAGGGAACTGCTGGTTTTGAAGATATTTTTAAAATTTCCAATGGCAAAGCAACTGCAGATAACTATAAAGTTACAACACTATAACAATAGAACTCAGAACAAAAGGCCGAAGTCATTGCCTTAGGAGTAATCTTGCCTCTGAATACATAGACTCCTCTGTAGAGGAACGAAGAGCCCTACAATGGGCCAGATGGTCCCTGTCCATTACTTTTCCAAAATCACAAAGTGGGCAAGTAAGATTGGTAACAATACCTATGTGCTTCAAATGAATGGCAAGGCAGTCATGTCTTGCAGATAGGCAAAAAGTTGCAACTGCCTTGCATCTTGGTTTATCAGGAATGTGTGAGAGAACTTAAATTCCTCCAATTTTTTAGGACTGTGAAAGTTTCAAGATCTCATAAGGCATTAGATCTAAGTAAATTTTTCAAAAACAATCTAATCCTCCAATAAGAGATAGCTGTATTAGGCTGTTGTAGTAAGCTGGCACCACTTTTCACAATGAAGTCTGCTTGTTCATTGCCACAAAGGCTACAATGGCTGGGCACCCACTGGAAAACAATTTCCAGTGGGTGCCCGGCCAGTGAAAAGGAATCTTTCAGAACCCTTTAACATGAGGGTTCTGAAAGATTCTTGACATTTGCATATTTCAGCTGTTAATGGATGTTCAGAGCTAAATGACTGGATGGCTGTCAGAGAATCAGAGAGGATGACTGCCCTTTCAAACTTGCAATGAATAGCTAATAATTGTTTTGAGGCTATACATATTGCTACAACTTCATCATCGAAAGAGGTACCCAATACAGCTCATATAAGTTAAAATGAAAAAAGGTCCGAAAACACTCCAGCCCCTACATTAAGATGACAGTCAAATTGGGAATTGTCAGTATAAATGTGCAGCCAGAGAGAAGGTGATTTTGAAGATACATAAATAGATTTCTTTTAAAGTTGGGATATTGATTTGTAATCACTTGTATATATAATTGAAAAAATAGTTAACACTATTATAAATACATTAATCAAGCATAAGAATAAATTGGACAAAGTAGAGAAACAATTAAAAAGAAATTATATGTTTAACAGTTTTACCTGAATAGTTGCATTTCCTAAAATGATAGATTCTCTTATCCTGACACCTGATCCAATAACAACATTTTTGCCAACACTAACATTTGGTCCAAGCTAAAGAAAAAATAAAATGAAAATTTTAATGATAAAAGAAGTAATATCAATACGAGAAAAAAAGTATTTAAAATTAATTTACTGATGGCTATTTCAATTTACCACACTTTAAAAATCTCATTAATTTTAAAGTGTCATTCAAACTCAATTTCAAAACACCTTTTTATAACAATTCAGCAATTATTTTCAGAAGGAAAAAAATATAATTCGTAGGGCTTTAGAAATAAGAAATACACCACACAAATGGAAGCAGTGGTAACCACCTACTTGGCATGACTGCTTAAACTTCCTTGCAGTTGGTTTGCAAAAAAAATCCCAAAACTTCTTAAACCATTCTACATGAGCTATCATTATGTAAATCAAGAAATAATTGTATATTTTTACAACTCATATGTCTACTGACATTTATAGACATTCAATGAATTCAATGAATTTTAATAAATATCTGCATTTTTTGCAGAATACTGCGATTACTGTAGCATTCCCAGCAAGCGCACACACGTTTAAATTACGTATTCCCGATGTTGAAAATAGGTCGATGAAAAATTACAGCAAAAAAAAAAAAACGTTTAAAAGAGATCAAACATACATTGTGTTGTCGACGTTATAAAGAGCCGTTCGATTTTGGTCAGGGAGGCGGCTATCTTCGACTGCTAATGTTGTTCGCCCTCACGAGGTCTATGATCCGTCAATACATCGCCGATTTTCCACTCATGGCTTCGGCGGTCTCAGAGACCCCCCAGCCAGCCAAGAAGGAACACGATGGAGCATCGAGAAATTTTTTAGCTTAGTTAATAGTCAGTTGAACGTCGAATAAACAGTGCAGGGGAGACAGAATTTACGGGGTCCTTTCTCACGACCTTTGACATGTCCACCCCAACCGTTTTCTCAGAAAACAGATGCTTTTTTTTTTTTCTTTTTAGTGTGTGTATTTGTTCATGGTTCGCATGGCTCGTACTTCACAGTTTTTTATGCAAGGGCAGAACTCGCTCCAGCGTGTAGTCAGTGGCTGAGCTCAGCTGCGCTACACAGAATAGTAAAATTTCCATAGTTTTAACTATAAAAGTGGACAAGTTCAATGCTAACACGATTTATCGTTAGCTTGGCATATTAATAAGTTTGTCTGGCTCTCTTTAAATTGTGTTGGCCGGTGATGTTATTAAAGTTTATCGGGGTAACTACAAATTTTAATTCCAGCCATCAAAATTTTAGAGGTGAGTTAAATAATTACTTAACTAATAATTATGTGCTTTGTTTCTTTTACTCATTTTCTTTTTAATTGCTAATTATAAGTCTTCTTATTTGTATTATAGAGTGAAATATAAAGGTACAATTGGCATAAAATCAACTGTTTACCTTAAGCATACGAAATATTTTTTCTCATTATAAGCACGAATTTACTTAATGTAAACTTACTATAACAAAAGTCAACTTATTATTGCATTATGGCATAACTTACAATGAAACAGATTAAAGCACTATATGCAAAGTTTTTTTTTTCTTTTTAAATTGTATACTAATATGTGTGCATTTAGTATGTAATTTAAACCTATTTGGATTAGTAAAATTGAACAAATCAAAGAGAGATAAATAAAAAAACTGTTTGTGTAATGAAGTAGACAAAATTTTTCTCGTGGGAGGGTGAGAGGGGGGGGGTGATTTGTAGATAGAAAACTTGTTCATATTTTATTACAGGAAAACTATAATAAACTATGGAGATAAAAAAGCAGGCTTATTCGTCTAATAGAAGTGGTTCCTTGACGATTTCGTCGAATCCTGACAGTTTATAAACGTAGTAATTATGCCGGAATTCCAGACATTTAGAGAATATGTCAGTCACACACCATTTACGTACGTCCTGAAAGCATGGAAATTCAAACTTCTTGTCGGGTGCACATGCCGTTTAAAAGGAAACACTTTATGTTTCTAAATATAATACATTATACTACTAGTTGTTAGCTAATGAAAAGCAATTTTGAATTAAATGATTAGAAATAAGAAGTTTTAAATTAACTTCTAATCGTTTAGATAAAGTTATAAAATTTATATTCATAAAAGTTTGAACATATACAAAAATATAATCTTGATTTTTAATTTAACAGATAAGTAACTCGCACGAACAACTTATGTCACTAATTTACATTTTAAAGGGTTTCCATTTTTTCCCCTGGTACATTTTATTAATCGTTTTGGCTGTATTAGGTATTTTTAATAAAAGGGTGCAAAAAATTATTTAATCTACTCTTATAAACTATCTAAATATTTTCATATATTGGTTAAAAAGTAACCTTTTTTATATAAAATAAGTAAATTATATTTACTGTTAGTAAAATTGCATTTTAAACTGTATTCCTTACTTAACTAAATTTACTAATATTTTATTTAATTTTTAAGTTACTTTTTCACCATCTTTCACCAATATATGAAGATATTTAGATTGTTTATAACATTGAATTAAACAGCGTACCCACCCACCCCCCTTTTATTGAATATACCTACAGTAAAAACAATTCATAAAATGTACCGGGGGGGAAAAGTAAACCCTTTAAAATGTAAAATAGAGACATAAGCTATTTATGCAAGTTACTGATCAATTAAATTAAAAAAATCAAGATTATATTTTTCTTTAATGTATTTTCTCTGTGTTCAAATTTTCATGAATGTATATTTTATAACTTCATCTAAACGACTAGAAGGTAATTTAAAACTTGTAATTTCTGCACATTTAATTAAAAATTACTTTTTATTAGCTAACAAACTAATATTAAAATGTATTATATATAAATATAAAATGTTTCCTTTTTAAACGGCAAAAGTTCACCAGATCAGAACAGTTTGAATTTCCATTCTTTCACGACGTATGTAAATGGTATTTGTCTATTCTCTGAATGTCTGGAATTGCGGCATAATTACTACGTTTAAAAATGGTCAGAATTCGACAAATTCTGCGAAGTCTTTAAAGAACGACTTCTATTAGACAAATATAAGCCGGTTTTCTCTGTCCTGTTGGAGACAACGTATAACGTAAAATCAACCACTATGAGCTGAATTTTATAAAAGGATTCCGAGAATCCGTCTCCCTTTGCCGTTATAGCGACGAGTGTTCGACCAATATTGGGGATTTTCTCTTCCTGGCGGTCACCCTTTTCCATTCTTACGCCGTAGTTAAGCGAGATTGTTATCTCTCACGGTCACCCCTCGCGGGTAATACGCCGTCGAGAAGTTCAGCGCTCGACGGGCAAACAGGTGGACATATCCAAGGATTTTTAACGTCGATTATTACGTCGAAACTACGGCGACGGCAACGTTAATTCGATGTATCGTGGCTGGCTGGGATTATGTATTGTGAGTGCTGCACAACATATGCCAATGATATGGTAACTGTATTTTGTTTTTAGATTCATTTTATTTAAAACATTCTTTTCATCTTTCTGTTTTGATCACCTCCTCCCCCATCAGTTTTTGGCTAAAATTAGCAGAATTATATCTCATAGATTATGCTTCTGAATGACATCAATTAATTTTCAAATAGAAGATCAATCAGCAGTCACTCCTGAAAAGATTTCATCTCAAATAATTTTAAAGCTCCTTTTTGTGGCTGAAAATACCTCAAAATTACAGGAATTTTTTTGAGTTCATTATGAGTAAATGTATCTGATGATACTAATACAAAATTGCACTTTTTAAATTCAGATTTTAATTCTTAGAAGCAGCAGGAAGAGTAAGAATATTGCAAATACTACCTTGAGTTTTTCTCTCCACAGCTAAATTTTTGTAGCACAGCATTTTATTTATTTATTTATTCATTTGCTTCTGACATGCAATCAATTAAAGCTGTGGTTATGTATTACTGCATGAAAAATTTACACACTTGTGATAGTCAGCCAATGCGAATTAATTACTCATGAAATAAATTTGTAGAACTGCTGCAAAAACACAAAATAAAACATTCTGCATTGATCATCCTGAGAGATGTCCAAGTAAGCTTCCCCAATAAAAAATAGTTTTTATAAAGATTCACCAAATTCTGTTATTTAAAAATACAAAACTGGTGGTGAGAGGAAGCTACTGACAGGTCATGAGCACCTAAAGTGTCTTTATATGGACATATGAAAAACAGCTACTCAAAAGATGGCAAGCATTCACATCTAAAATTACACGAGAGCACACAGCTTTCACCATATTATGCGCTGTAGGCTTAAAAACAATAATTACCAAGAATGCAGATATTCACATAGAAATTTGAAAAAAGGCAAAACATTAAGTATAGCAGTTGATAAAAACAGTCCATATTCCAAATAGCCAACAGAAGGCATCATAAGAACAAGACACGGTTTGTCAAGACAGTTTTGACAAGAATTTGTCAAAACAGCATAACAATAAAGACATTTTGAGGCACCATGGAACCGTGACGAATCATCTCATTTATGAAAGAAAACAGATTAAAAAGCAAACACAGATTTGCCCAAGAAAGCCTCGGATTACGCAGAGGTCATATATAATTTTCACAATAAAAAATATAGGCAAGCAATAAAAAATATGAATACATCTTTTCATTAGAGAATGTAGCACTTTCAAACAAATTCTTTTTCATACAAAATTGTCTGCTTAACAAATTTATTCATGATTAAATTTACATTTTCCTCTACATCACTCAATAAATAAAATATATTGAAAGATGGATTGATAAGACTATATAAAGTACTTAGTCTGTATTCTTGTAAAAATTACAGCTTCATCATCAAGTTACATATATGTGTAACTCAGAACAAATTCTTTTAAACTAAGAACAGAAATTTAACTACACTTTCGAGAACTGCAAAAGTACAGTTAAATATATGCATCAGCAGCCTACTTCTCATTTGGGAATAAAGTAAATACATACTGTGACTGCTATGTCAGTGGATAAGAGATGGGTGAAGAAAGAATTTCATGATGATGACAATATATGAGTTATTTGAAAATTAGAACTGGGTTTACAATTCTTCATCAAGAAATGAAACTGGTTCAATCTATTTTAAAAGTTTAGAAGTCATGTTTTGTCTGGTCACCTGACTTCTAGGATAAAATAAAGCTTTTACATCTTCAATGATAAGAAATGTGCTGCTAGTGTAGAAATTCCTTTTCCATCTCACAATATTACTTCATGAAATGGAATCATTCTGATAAAAAGCCAGTATTTCATCATGGATTTCTAGAACACTGTAGCCCAACTGAACAAAATGCTGTCAGGCTCCGTAAATTTAGCACAAACTGTAAAGCAAAAGAACAAAAACTATTAATTTGTGCCATTCTGTAGTGGTTGAAGTCAGATTATGTCTGTGTGTGTGTTTTCATATTTATTTAGAGATTTTTTCTTTAAATATGATGCTTTCTGAGAAGAAAATTTCATATGATTTGCTTTATACCTAAAAAAATTCTTTATTAATATGATATTAATTTCACCTAATAGCCTTTTGTCAATACATACCAGTAGTGTAACATCAATTTAATTTACATTTAGTTTATATTTAGTTTACGTTAACAACATAATGAAATGTTGTTAGTCACGCAGGAGTATTTAATCCCAAAGTGGAATTTTCTTCCCTTCCAGATAACAAAGACACGTTATTCCTTCACCCACCCCCACTAGACCTTGAACTTTTAAGGTAGAAGATGGGGCAAACTTGCTTTAGAAAAATTTCTCCCATTTTATGAAGAAAAAATGTCCAGCGCGCCTGCTTATGGGTTAAAGAATGAATGGGGATGCATTCTTTGGCGCTTTTACCTACACTAAATAAAACTATCCCATCTTTACAAATTAAATGTCTTTAGATGGACATTTATAAGTTTAAAAAAACAGTCATAAATTGATTGATTGATGAACTCTGCTTAAGAATGAAGAGGGATCAGCCTTTTTTTGACCATCATAGTCATGAAAGTTTTTAGAAAAGCAGTTTTATTATATTTAGATGAAGTTTAGGTATTGATCTTTACATTTATTCTAAAATGGTAAAAATAAAAAATTGCAAGTCACATAAAATGGCCATCAAACTTAGCATAGTCATTGAATTTTTGCTATTTTAGACTCTTTCTATCTTTCAGTTTTAAAAAAATCTCTTAAGTGCTTAATGAGTTGCAATAATTTTTAGTCTCTCAAACATTACTCTGAGTAGACTTCTAAACTAGCATTCATTTGTTCTGGAGTTCATTGAGACCATTTATTTTACATGAAATTAAATAACTTGTCCACAAGTCTTTCAGGCTCCCTTAAAAGACTGATCTTTCAGATTTCTGACATTTAACTCTTGGGATATATCAGCTTAGGCAAAGTCAATCCTACACTCATGAACACCTAAGTCAAAAGGGAATATGCTTATGTACATGGAGATGTCTTAGTTACCCGATTCCAGTGTAATCAGACTTCAATACATACAAGTACAAAACTATATAACATATGGATAAGAACAGGTATAAGTCATAACTGAAACATTGAATGATCTTGTCAGTGCAAAGTTAGTGTTAAAGTTGTCGGCTGTTGTGAGCAGTTGCATCTGTACGGTGGTACTTGGGGGTACAGGTGTCATAATCAAACTTAGACAGCAACACCAAGTCTTGGATATGCTGATGCACTTCAAAACATTGCTACTGGATGATCCAGCAATGATTCAGCCACAGGAAGCAAAATCTAAATGTAATTAATCAGATTTGTTACAAAAAATTAAGTAGTTATTTTGTTTTCCTGTTTTCTTTACTTAATAAAAAGACTTTTTGTAAAAACTTAGCATTTTTATTTTGACTGGGTATCAGTATTAATATATATATATATATATATATTATAAATTGGCCCATGGGAGTAAAAAGGCTGATCTTTACCCAACACCTTTCTAATTGAAACTAAAACTTTACCCATATCGCAGCTGATCCCTACTTTGTTCTTTGTATTTTTGTGTTCTGTATTTTTCTTTTTTGTCTGCTGGTCATTAGAAATTTTTAAAAAATTTAAAAACTTTACCCTAATCTGCATCTTTCATGTTGCCTAATTTTCACCATCATGCTGAATGGAACAGCTGGAAATATATCCCAGTTGCAGAATTTTCTAAAAACTGCTGGTTCCAAAGAAGTCTAAGTGTTTGGTAGAAGTCCCTTGAATCTACTCTTTTTATTTAAAACAATTCATTAAAAGAGCATCTTAGAATGTACTATGATATGTGTACATGAGTAACTGTATTCTTGCATAAAATAGCTTCATTTTATACAACTATTGATACACTTTATTTTATACAGATTCAGTATAAATAATCTGAAATAGCATATCAGAATTTTACTTATTTCAGAGGCAAAATATCTTTGAAAGATTTTAGAGTGGAAAATTGCTGCTGCATAATTTTACTAATTATGTGTGTTATAATATTATAATCAATCACTTACTGTAGCCGATGGATGTACATTTGCAGTTGGATGAATAAACACATCACCTACAATGGTTGGTTTGCCTTCACTGTTTTGAGCTAACCAGTCAGGATGTGTTTTATGGTACAATTCAAGATAATGTCTGTTAGCATAAATTGCTGACCTGTTCAGACAAAGAGAATGTTTAAAGTGGATCATGCAAGTTGAAACCATTATCATACATGCAAATATATATATACAGAAGAATCCAGGAAAATATTTCGGGGAGATATAAGTCATGAGCAAATAAGAGTTTTTTCACAACCTAGAGCTTATGCAAACTAATTCAAAAATTGTGGGGGACATATCCCGATATCCCACTCTCCAGCTACACCTTTGGTAGAATCTCCCTGTAACAAACTCACACTGTTCCAATTGAAAAATTCACTAGAGAAAATTTTGCTATACAGATTTTTGCAGTTATTTTAAATAAATATTACAAACTTTTTATTGAATTCAGTAAGTTCAAAAGTATTTAATTAAGACTCAGTTAAAATATAAATTAATAAATAGTATAAATTTATTAAAATTATTTGTTACTATGGAATAAATGAAATGCTCATAACTGACTATTTTATACTTGTACTCAAAACTGGGTGCAATTCATCAATTTAGAGAATAAAATAATAAAGAACTAATACTTTAGATGAAAGAGAGAAAGAATTTATTTTACTAAAAAATTTCTGTTTTATATTACTTAGCATTCCATAATGTTAAATTTTAATAAAAATCATCATATTTTAAAATAATGCTAAAAATAAAGTCAGTAAAAATTTTCTTAAATAGTTTAATAGTTTTGAATGATTGTAGCATTTATATTAAGCTTTTGACATTCCCACATGTTTGAAATCACGGTCACTTTCCTTGTCCTCATTTTTGTCCATCACAAACCTCAAAATCTTTTCATCTGTACAATAAGAAACAATTCAGTTTTGCATTCATTTCAGAAAAGTCAAAGAAGTTTACACGATATGTTATTTCTCCACTCTCTTTTACTGTTCTATTTTTCTTTAATTTTGTCCAAGATCAAACTATCTTCATCCTCAAAATCAATGTCAATCTGCCTGATTAATGAAAAATCATAAAGGCCTGAATTTCATTATAAGGAAACAGCTGTTTTGTTGTAATGGGAATATATTTAATGTTTTAAAGTTTAGGATTGTACCCCTTTTACAAATTTCATCAAGGAGGAAATTTTTTTACTGACACACTATACCGTATACATATATTCAAAGTAATTTACAATTTTTTTGTAAGCTAGAGCATTAAACCATGTTAATACCCAATAGAAAAACTACTATTTTCTTTTCTAAGTGATGAATAAAATTATATAAAAATTGAGTATATTTCTTATTTCCCCCCACTAATGTTTCAAAATTAGAAGAAATCTGACTAAATATTTTACCAAGAAAAATTTTTTTTAAACTAATTTTCCATAAATTCACTTTAATAATACTTTGGATGGTTGTTTTTTCCTTAAAAATTAAATTTTCATACAAACAAGATTTTACACATAGCAGCTTCAAAGAAATCTATTTCTAAAACTATATGCTATCTTCTATTCAACATTCAGTGAGTAAACAATTAAAAAAATTATTTTTTATAACTTGCTTTTTAGTGTCATTAATAAGTGTAGTGAGAAATTGCTGTCTTGTTTAATTTCGACTGATAAATTGGAAGCAATTGAATATTATAATGGGGATTCTGCAATTGGAAACTTCATGCTCGCCAAACTATAAAGAAAATATCAGTCTCATTACTGAATTTTGGAATTTCTATGGCTAAAAACAAATAGTTTTTACACTACAAATTAGACTTTGAATACACTCAGTATTTATATGCTACCATTAAAGGCAACCATAAATACCATGAAATATATATTATTGGAGTCTTTCTATTGGAGTCTTTCTTTTTCTCCACTGAAAAGCTGGTGAGTGTAAATTTGATAGAGCTTTAAGTGAACAGAAAGTTCCAGAAGCAAGTTGATTCATCGGGATGAAACACAAACTTTATTCCTTTTTAACACCTGATGAACAATTGTCACAGCTTAGTTTATAGTAATTCATAAGATAAAAGCCAGTCAAACAAAACAGCTTCCACAAAAAGTATTTTTCTCATACAATAAAAACACTGCACAATCAATATATTCATTTAAGCACTCAGTGAGCACTGCTTCACAACATACAAGAGATCACAATCCACTTTTCTAACAGTGAACTCAAGCAGTTTTCACCAACTGCTTCACAAAAAGCCAAGATACATGATGCTCCTACCACATCAACAGCACAGAGCACTGCCTCTTTCTGACTGACAACTCATTTCATGGATGACATGTTCATCCTTTTTTAAATTTTGAGACAGACCTATTCTAGAGAGTTCACAATCTTTTCCTGGAATATTTCTCATAATTCAATTGCAAAAAAACAGCCTTGCAGAAAAGCTCCCTATACAAGGACTAAGCCCAAAATAGTGTCAAATATCACAAAAAGTTTGGTGACTTTTATCACCAAAAGTAATTCACCAAATCTGTAAGAAAGTAATTGAAAATCCTGCACTCTAACTGATTTGCATGCAATAAAATACAAAGTTTAACTACTTGACACAAAGATCATGAACCTTACATCAAATTAAAGCTTAGGAGAGATCACCCTTGAAATTTGTAACAATAATTTTGCAAATAGCAATTCCTGTCTCACAAAATTAAATTTTATTCTAAGACTTCTTTCAGGTATTCTTTTATTTCATCAACATTTTTTAATATTAATGTTAAGAGTTTATATATTTTTGCAATAAACATTATCATGAACTGATTTCAAATTATGATTCTAACTTAAGTAGCATTATACAAATCTCAGTTTTAATATCCAATTATGAACATTAACAATTAATTTTTACAACTAATCAACTTCAAAACGTAACTACACTGGATGATTCAAAGCGATTATCTTTTAAACCATAAATGATCGAAACATACTTTCAATTAGCAAAAGTTTGTCAAATAAAGATTAGCTTTCAGATATGACAATTTTTTTACTAGCGGCTGTATACATATTAAAATACAAAATTTAACTTTTATAAGGTTCCTCATTTTCTATCTTTTATATTTAGAAAACTTTTGCCCTGTGTTCAAGAAAATTAATTTAAAAAACTCCTGTGTTTCTAAATGAAACAGTTAGAAGATTTTTAATGTTAAAATTGACAATTTACACCACTTTACCAGCTGTATTGGCATCCATTTTCAGGTGAAAAATCTTTACTCTAGGGGACGAACTATGAGGCATTAAGTTAAATGATAATCCCTTTGTTTTAAAATCGCAATTATACACATTAAAATGTGTGAAATTAACAGGTACAATGTCAACAGAACTGATAGGTACTGCATTGTGCATTTATTGATAATTTAGTCTTTTAGGGATCATCCACTAATTATGTCATGCTTCTAGAGGATTTTTAAACTGCAATAGAAAATGACAAAGTAATTGTGTAGGTGAACTTTCACTAAAAAAAGCCAAACATGCATTATAAGAAATGTCCGGCTAAAATAGGATTTCCAGGAGTCAAACGTAGCTGTCCAATGACCACTAACATAAATTAATGTCAGTTAAATGTAATTTTACTTTCCTCACTTTTAAGATATCCCCTTAGTATTTGGTGACAAATGCTAAAATTTTTAACTTATGATATCTCAGTAACAATTCCATTCAGAAACAAGGGATTTTTTAATTTACATTCTTAGACACAGAGCAATACTTTTTCAAACAAAAGTGATAGTAAAGAAGGGACTGTACAAAAAATTAAATTTCGTATTTTAATATGTATATAGCCCCCTAGAAAGAAAATTACTATATCTGAAAGCTACTCTTTATTTGACGAACTTTTTCAATTGAAAGTATATTTCAATCGCTTACAGTTTAAAGATAACTGCTTTAAAATCTATTTTGAATCACTTGGTACACCCAAAAACTAAAAACTGACATAGAAATCATTTAAACACATTTTATTGATGAAATCGTGTCATAATAATGATTTTTCACACTTAAACAATAATAAAGTTATGCACATTCTGTGCGCATATCTATTAAATATATTTCAAACTGTTTATAATGCTAAAAAATTTTCCATAGCAAAAAAAGTTTCATGTTTTTATCTTTTTATAACTCATTTTATTTTTCTGCTATAAAAATTTGCAATTTGTCTGGGGAGTAAATGAAAAATGTTGAATTTACTAGCATTTAAAAAAAGCATAAAAAATAGAGTAAACTACCAGAAAAGCAAATAATTAACATCAGACTTTATTATTACTTCCTCTTCAATTGTTTTAGTATTAAAAGAATAGATGTTATAAGATAGAAAATATTAATATTACCATACACAAAAAAGCAGATGGTAAAGTACTTAAAGCTTTTTTTCTCCAAAGTATGTATATCAAATATCAAGATTTCATCAAAATATTTCACTTGAATAAAATCCAAATTTTCAAGAATGCATAAACATGGACAAAACATAGTTATAACATTAATATTATTCACATACATACCCAGCTGTTTTTATTTGACTCCACCATTTAGGACTATTATAAACAAAAAGTTTTCCAGTTCCAGCCAATGGCATCAAAAGATCTTGTTCTAATCTGATGCAATCTTTTCCACTTCCAGAAATATCAAGACCTATTTCATCCCTAAATAAAGGTAAATAAGATACTTTTAGCATAAAATCATGCTATTACTTAATGGAGATTATCATTAACAGCTTAATAAGCGATCGGGTTGGCTACCAAACTATTACTCATGAATTCCCTGATATTTTCTAGCATCATAGATCAGAATACATGAAATTTACCAGACTATCATTAGAAAATTATCTGATATTTATACTACTTCCTTTCATATAAACTAGGAAATAAGCAGAATTGCAATAATACAGCACTTTGATAATTACATTAGTAATATTACTTTATTAAAAGTAAAATGTGATGAATGTAATAAACTCTTTTAAAATCTGAAAAAATCTCAAAATAAAGCAAGGAGACAACATTACAATCAAATACTAATAGCTATTCTACCAGTAAAAAAAAAAAAAAGGCTGAAGTTAAAGACAATTAAGAAGAGATTGTACAAATGTTTTAAGTGGTGGAGACAAAAGGGCCTTCACATTACAGTTTTAAAAATGGCCTGTTTAATTCCTTTCTTTCTCTCTCTAACTAAATTCCCTGATTTTCCCATATATTTTCAGAATTTGTATTTCCTAATAATTTGTGGTTGGTGGCCCCTCTGTTAAAAAGCTTGCATAACCTTTTGAGAATGAGTGCCTTGAAAATCATTCATCAGTCAGCTGGTCAGTAGATGAGTCACCACTTGAACTACATCTCAGAATGAATGTCATGTAGTGTTTTTCATGTGAGATAAATTATTTTCTGTACGTTTTAAAGCCACTAGATGATACTCAGTTTCCTAAGTAATTTTATTATAAGTGTACAATGTTAATTCTGGTTGACCAGTATCTATTTTTAATATACTGTTTCATAGTAGTACATAAAATGAGGTGGATGAGAAGTAAAATAACTAAACTGCCCATGGTATAAAGAATTTCCTTACATTATTTTTTCCTTTATTGAAATGGGTAAATAATTTAGTAATTAAACTTCACATCCATTTGCTAACTGAAGAAAAAGATTAGCTCAATTTAAAAAATATATAATCACAATTCATGTATAACATATTTCTTATCATTTGTAAAGAATATATTTCACAATGAATACAACTTTCACAATACTTTTACCCATAGTAATAATCTTGCTGTTTCTGCTTAAATACAGCAGCTAAGTAGGGAAATATATCCAATGAGCATAAGTAAATACCACAATTGATGATGTTGCTGACAAATGTGGATGGTTTTTCAACATAATGCATAATCTGAAAGTAAAGCACAATTTGTAGCTTTCAAACAGTTTTACAAAAAACTTGACACTGCTCAAGTGAAGTACATAAACTTTTTACACTTAAACATATAAAATAGGAATTTTGTAGATAAATCATATGGAATGTTTCATTCTTTGCTGAGAAATGGATTTTTTTAAAACTAAAGACAACGATTTTTTTTAAACTAGGCAAATTATTATTATAATTTTTTTTCATGAGTTCAAATACTAATTGAATACAAAATACTCTGAACTATACTTGTCTACTCATCCATGAAATTTCCATATAGTTTCCAGAAATTGAAAAGCAGCAAGTTTATTAGATTGGCAATATGCAATCAAAATTGACAGAAATAGATATCTAGACAAGGAACATTAAAAGTGTTTCAACTTTTTGCTTTAACAGTGAAGTATCTGCTCTATGAAAACAAAAAATACTTCTGACATTTGAATTGTTAGTTACAAAACCACCCCAGCAAGCGTCATTTTATTTTCCTGTCTTTCTTTTCTAAATAAAACATTTAATTTTCATAAAATACTTTAAAATAACAAAGTGACATGAGAATTTACTTTTTATAGGCCTTTTTAAAGAAGTTATTAAATTTTTCCCAAAATTAATGTTAAAAATACATATCATTACAAGTATAAGCTTAAATTAGGAGAATATAATAAGATTGCACTTGAAAAGATCAACCCTTTTATTCAGTAAAAGGTAGTAAAATTTTGAATTGGTATTACATATGACATTTTTAACAGATTAAAATTGATTTTCATTCTTTTAAATTATGTATACAAGGTAAAGATAGCTTATTAAATTTAAGTGTTAAAAAATCAAGTACATAATGATAAAGTTGACACTAACGAAGTTCATGGTCCGGTAAGTTCTTTTACTAATAAAAAAATATATACCTATCTTTCTATTCTTGCTCAGAAAAAAAATGTATAACTAATTAAAAAAGGAAATTACTTTCTTTTGTTTCTGCTCTGATACAACTATGTTCTAATTTGTATCATACTTGATATTGAGTGATAATCTACAAGCGTAATTTTAAACATTTATGATGATCTAAAATGAAAACATTTTTACTTGATAATCTTTAATTTTCCATTTTTTTCAAGACCAACATTACTACTTTTTGCAATATTAGATTTTCTATTATTCGTAGCTATCAAAAAGTTGCCTAAAACACTTAAGAAGGGTCCCTATTTGGGGACCCTTCTTGACAAGTACTCTATGAATAAATGAAAAAAAAAAAATAGTTTCTTGTAAATAAAACCATAAAAACTACTTATTTTTTTTTGCAAAAGTTACCTTTAGTAAGTTACTTTGTGTTAAAAATTCCTTTCAGTAAATATTGAGTTACTTTTAGTGAAATCTAAAGTAAAAGTAAACACTTACCATGGATTATAATCCATACTTTTTGATACTTTTATGCCTTTTTCTTTCACAATATTCCAAGAATCAAATTATTAAATCATGAAATAATTTGCTTACTAAATAACAGCATACAGGGATGCTACAGTCAAAACCTCAGTTTGTCTCAGCATCGTCTCAGTGAAAATCCCTTTTTGTCTCAGTTTGTCTCAATCAAAATCCCTTTTTGTCTCAGTTTGTCGCAATCAGAATTCCTTTTTTTCTCGGTATGTCTCAACTAAAATTCGTTTTTTCAAGTTTGTCTCTCAACCAATTTTATTTGTTTGTTTGTTTATGTGTGTTAAGGCAAACCTGCACGTGGGGTATCTGCCTAGCATGGAGGGTGCCTTGGTAGGAGGACTTTTTAAGGGGTTCTAACGCGTATTCACGTTACATTTGGAGAAAACCTACCAAAACTCCAGATCCCAATTTTATTTATTTTATCTCAGTTTATCGCTAAAATAATTTTTTCCCCATCAATTTGATAATTAAAAGAAAGTTCAAGAAAAAAAGAACCAAACAGTACGACGATTCTTTAGGCTTAAACCAGGGATGGCAATATTTAGCATGCCAGAAGATTTGAAATGCAATAAAAATAAATTAGGGGACTCGAGGGGATTTTTAACAGGGATGTGATTGATCAAGAAAAAAGTTAGCTGAAATTATTTTGGTCTCCGGGGGGAACAAAATTTTTGAAAATTTTAAAAGGTATAATGTATGTTAGCACAGTGATATCAAATAATCATGTTTTCATATTAAATGAAGTCAGGGGTCTCCCAATATGGAATTAATGATAAAAATTACATATTAGGTATATAAGTACAGCATAGGACCGATTATCCGGAATTCCAAAATCCGGAAGTACCCAAAAGCGGGAATGGCCGCCAGTCCCTTTTTTTTTCCGATCATCATAATGAAATAGGAAAAAAAAAGGTCTTACAAATTTAAAGCAATCTGAAGTTGACCGGCAAAACGGGCGCACGTACATACAGATATATTTTTATTTAGGTATTTTTTAAACAAAGTTTTTAATTTATGTGTTTGAATCTGTTGGAAGAATAATAAAAATAAAAAATAATACAAGAGAATGATTAAAAAAAAAAGAAAATCGAGTGTAGTTCTGTGCTTCCTACCTCTTGCGTTTCTGCTTATGCGATAACATAACTGAATCATTGGAATGTCGAGCCGGAAAGTAGGTCATGACTCACCTACTAGAATTAAATACTCTGACTAGAATTAAAGAATCCGTTATCAGCCTTTCTGCTCTTGGGCTTTTTTTTTTTTTCGTGCTGCCACTTTGGAATCTTTAAGATTTAAATAAACAGAGCCAGCTGGCCAGGTTTTTTTTCCCCCTCTCCATCCTCCCTTATATACTAGCTCCGCAGCTGTAAAATATTTGTGTTTTTGTTATGTATCTGTGGTAATTTGATAGCATATGCAGCTTTTTTTGTTCTTTTTTTTTTCCTCCACCGTAGGATTTGGCAACACTGAATCCATCACATGCAGTTAATCCATTCTGAACACAATTCTGGCAAAGGAATAATGCGTTCAGGTAGAGATTCGCCTAATTTCGAATGACGTATTTGGATGGATATTGGCTGGTTGGGGGGGGAAGAGGCAGTAAGAGGAAAAGAATTTCTTTCCTCCCCACGTGGTAGATACGAAATGAGTGTGGTTGCTGCAGTAGGTGTAACGTAGACCAGAAACTCAACTGTGAACCCACCCACCCCCCTTTACACCGGGAGCTTTTTTTTCTCCAATACCGGCCGGAGGTTTATTTTGAGGACCGGAATGTTCGGCACAACTCTCAACACGTGGTCGCGCTCCCGTGAGTCAGATTCAAAATTGCTCATGTTCGCTGTTTTGGCGCAGAATTGCGCAGATACGGCCAAAATTGTACCGAATGTCACAAAATGGCGCAGGACAGCGGTTTTGTCTCAGTTCGTCACAAATGTCGCAGGTGTAGCACCCCTGAGCATATTAAACAATAAGAATAAAAGAAAGTTACATAAAATACAGGAAAAATTAATGTAAACATGATAAAAAGAAATTTTAGAAGAAAAGAAGGGGGAAAATTAGAATGCCAGACAATTTGGTGAATTTTATGACTTAAAGAAGCTTATTGTGACTATTTTGATTTGACTTCCCAAGTTACTGAATTTTTAGAAGCTAGTGACTTCTTGAATCCGAATCAAATATTCATGTCTTTCACAAAAAGTTAAGTAAAGTAATTTAATTATAAGATTAGTAAAACAAAATAATTACTTCATGAGTGTCTTTATCCTGAACAATGCATCCATACTGCAGAGATTGATGTCTTGTTGCCTGCAATAAAAAAAATTATTGACAATTTTCACCTACATAGCAAGAAAAGGATATTTCAACTTTAAGGAGGCAACATAAAAATTTTTACAGCAGGAAATAAAAGATCAAAATTAAACATTAAACACTTTTGCTAGGCAGGCAAGATAATATTTTGCAACAAAGAATTATTTAAAACTGATATCACAAAAGTGTGATCCACTTATCAGTTAGAAACTAACTTATACAAAGCACATGTTTAAAAAAAAAAAAAAAAAAAACTGCCAACAGCAATGACAGATCTGGTATAATGTGAAATAAAAATTCATATTAAATATGTACTTTGTGTTAGGAAAAATTAGTTTTAAATCTTACCTTAAAGATTCCATGACATGTGTTTATTATTGCCTCTTTCATATTTAAGTCTTTTTCAACATCTTTTAAGTTACCATCCTTAAACTAAAAGTTTAGCTGGCTTTTCTTACTTCTAAATTAAACCAAGCACTTAACTAAGTTATAAATTAGTCTAATGTAAAAACTTCAAATACGAATGTATTTGCTTACCGGCAGTTGTTTACACTAAATGTTTACATAATTTGCCACCCGCAGCACTGTGGTCAGTTTTTTGTTTGTTTGTTTTTTATGGTTTTTTTTGTGTCCGGAGCTACTTTTCTTTTTCTTTTCAGGTCACAGGTTCGCAGCATTTCCTGACATTGGTGCCTCAAGCCAATTAAAAAGACAGCCTTTTTACCAATGTTGCCTGCTTCTGCTTCAGGCTGAAAGGAGATAATGTTACGTTGCCAGAAAGATGTACTGATAACCTGAGAGGATGAGAAATAAAACTGACACAGCAAATGTCTATTTTGTTTTTGTTACACCTTCATCGCCATTTGTACATATTCATCAAATAAAAGAAGTTGTTTAAGGTAAAAAGTTATTTGTCATCTTTTATGCCCGGCATGCCCATATTTTGAATAGACTGTTATCTAGCTCCCACTGACTAATCTGCAGAAGAAATACCCTATATCATTCAATGATTTTTAAAATTAATGTCTTCAAAATTTCTTAACTTTGTACTAACAAAATCCTAAGTACCACTCTAATAATTTTCCCGATTCTTTTATTTTATGATAACTGTTTTCTCATGATGAATTTTGATACCCAGCCAAGAAGGAAAGGTTTCTCTTTAATTAGTGAGTATAAATTGAACTGATATGCAAACGCTGTTTGTTTTAAAACTGGTAATCCCTGCTTTCTGGTGTATGAAAAGTAGATAAATTTGGAATATTTTAAAAATTTAACTTTCTCAAATACTGATTTTCAAAATATATTTGAAATAATTGAAGCTTCTTTTAATAAGCATTTTGAATTCTAAATCCATAATTATAATCTTTTTATCAAAAGGCACACATATAAAAAAGCCTTTATTTGCTATAGTGAATAAGAAAAAAATTTGTAAGTATTACCTCTGTTCCAAGAACTGTTACAAGAGCATTTTTATTTTCTTCGTGAAATTTTGCCATTTGCGTTAAGGGAAAATCCCCACACACATCACCATTTAGTAAAAAAAATGCCTCGGGATCACCACTTTGAATTTGATCTCTAAAATGGTAAATTCCACCAGCAGTTCCTAATGCAGTATATTCTTGTAAATACCTACAAAATTTAAAATGAATAATTAATTTTTCACTATTTATATTTAAGAATACCTTTTATACAATTAAAGTTAAATTTCATGAAGATAAATTTTATGATTACATTTTGATTAATTAGTTTAGATAAATATGAAACAAACTGGGGGGGGGGGGGAAACTTCAGTTAGTGCCAAAAAGAAAATGAAAATCTATGTTTGCAACTGAATGGAGTCATCAAACATCCATATAAAAATATTAAGCCACTTAAAAGTAATTCAGAATTAAATGTATAATTGAAATAAAATTAATTTTTGTAAAGCTATTTGGATTCTAAAACTTTTGAACATTTTTTCAGTCAGAAAATTTTATCTACTAAATACTCCTTAACACATTATTTGCTATTGTGCAAAATGTATTCATTAAAAATTCTGCATTGCATTTAGTGAATATAGAAAATTTTTATAATTTTACCAATTTTAAAGTAAATAAATAAGAATACAAAAAAATTAAATATAAAATTCACGAACCCTACAAGAAGAAAGAACTGTAACATATAGCTTTCATTCAAAATACAATGCAGATTGCAGAAAATCTAAGATTATAAGTGTGTGAATTTAAGAGTAATGCACACACCTATGACTGACTGTAACTAAAGTATTAAAAGAGTATCTAAAGTAGCAAAGATGTATAAGACTATGAAGAGTAGCAAAAGATGTGGATAAATAAATAATAGATACTGTATGCCGTTAAACTACTGTAACACAGTACCTCAATGGTTACATAAAATATTTCACTATTAAAAAGCATTAAATAAAGGGGGCAGCGAATGAGAGATATTCAAACAGTTAAAAGATTTAAATGGGACAGCATTCAATTACTTTATTTAGATACAATAACTAATATTAATACACACAAAAAAATTAAATCATTGAAAATAAAATTGATTCACAAGAAAATTTCATGTTTAAAAGATATCCCTAAAAGACAAAATATTAAATATAAAATTTTACTTTTATTATTTTATTAATACACATATTCATTTTACTCACACAAAATTGAATGATGTGTAACTTAATAATAATAATTAATAATTTTAAAAAAACTACATCGATTTTAAGTAGAACCAGAAAGTAAGTACTTGTTTAACACTTCATAAAACAGTTAATATCCTAAATCTATTCACTGCCAAAAGTTAAGCATAAATTGATAAAATGTGAAAAAATTGACAAGTACAGCCTTGAAATTCGAAAAGTAAGAAATTCAGAAAAGTATTAATATCTTTATACATAAAACAAAGTGAAAAATTACAAAGATTAAAACAATACTGAATTTTCATAATATATAAGATGAGACATATTGGAGTCATTAACAAACTGATATGTAAATCCAAAAAAAAAATAATAATAATAATAAACATTAATAAGGTATATGACTATCTCTCATTCTCATACAAAGCTTGCAGCATGTGGCCAGGCTTTAAATAAAGTGGTCAGCCACACTAGAATCTAGTATCACTATTCCTGTAGAGCAGTTTGCTACTCTGCAAGCATGGATGAGGGTAGCACACAGCACAGGCGATGGCATCCCAAAGATTTTCAATGTGATCAAGGTTGGAAGATTATGCTGACAATATAACAAATTAATTTTTTAAAAAGGACAACACTAATCTCAAATCATACCGAATGTTTATACTATATTCTTTGATCATAGATGATGCAAACTGCCGAATAGCTTCATCTGCTTGATAAAACCCTATAAGTAGTATTTCTCGAAGATTTGGAACATTGCAACATGCTTCAATCAAATGCTGAATAGTTGGTACACCTGCAACTGGAAAAAGCGGCTTTGGAATATCAAATGAGAGTGGTCGAAACCTAGTACCTGTAAGATATAACTATTTTAATATTTACTAATGACAAATTAAGACATACAAACAACACTAGATATATAACAATACTAAATCAACATGATATAACAAATATTTAGGATTGCTTTCATCCAAGCAAATGTAACAGAATAATTACCGTGCTGCAAGTCATGTAATCATGACTATTTACAACTAAAATCTAACTTGATGCATTTCAGGGATCGCTGACATTCATTTGAAAAAGTAGAACCTGTACAATAAAATGAAAATTAAGAGTAACTGGAACAGAATTCTGAAAATAGTTTTTGATATCAGTCTAATGGGAAAAGACAGTATGATGTTTTGTTTTGTTTACAAATTGTGTCTCCGATTGGCAAAAAAGCCAGAGCAATAAATGGTGTTTCAGAATGCTATTGGCAGATGAATCATCACACTATAATGAACTGAAATGAAGACATATATATCTTCAATTCTGTTTGAAGAATGGGAATTTGTTGCACATTAGATGTTTAATTTTCTTTATAAGTTTGATGTCGTTTTCGAAAGTCTAGTGTTTATCATAAGTTAAGCTTTCTCCGGGAATTTCAATGCTAGAATAAATTTTATGAGTTCAAAATGTTTTTCATGTTACAAAATTAAAAGAAGTTTTTTTTTTTTGTTTTTTGTTTTTTTTTATAATGGGCAGGAACTTACCTATTAGGCATTGTCCCTTACAACGGCCTGAAGGTGTGACCATTTTATTATGAAGGCACTCAGTGGGCGGTCAGCATACCTGCCAACATGCAATTTTTGAAAATCTTACAATACCACGGTGTCACACAGTAACGCAATAAATATGCCTACTAAAGATAAAATGTAATCAAACACAATTTTTAAAATTACTATTCAGATTTAGTACACTATTTTTAATACATATGCACATATAGGAAAGGAGGGGCATTTATTTTGTATCTTTAGAGTACAAATGTTCATAAGTAGCTGATTTGGCTGCTTTTAAAAAATCCTTATCAAAGTCTTCCTCATAGCAATGGCCTTTGAGTTTACTTTTTGCAATTAAAATGTCTTCCAAAGTTTCATTAGACAAAAAACTATGAAATAGTGTTCTATTTTTCTTAACACTGCTAAACAAACGTTCACAAGCAGCATTACTGTGTGGTATAGTCAATATGCTTAGCACAACATTCGATCATATTTAAATTTCCCACTAGCAGCTGTTAATTTTCTCAAACTCAATCTCAATTTTTAGCCCATTTTTTGTCCATTCTTTCTTCTGATTGAACTTCCTCGGGCAAATTATCAATTTGCAAAATTGAGATTGAAGCTCATCCCTGATTTCATCTACTGGCTTGCAAACATCATTTCCACATACTTCATGTGAGTACATATTTGGAAATAAATTTAAAAAATAAACTATATCTGAAAATGATTTGGCCTCACCATGGCACAAGTGGTTCTGCCACTGAAAATGGTAGATGGCTGAAGTGTGAAGGTTCCGGGTTCGGGTCCCATCGCGCGGCTGTCGATCCGGAGTTTTGGTAGGTTTTCTCCAGATGTAACGTGAGTACGCGTTAGAACCCCTTAGAAAGTCCTCCTGCCAAGGCACCCCCCTGGCTGATCGCCCTAGTGTAGCGTTGCCATAATCACACACAACAACTGAAAATTATTTGTCTGCAAGATTATTTATGTTTGATACTTAGCAAGATTATTCATGTTTGATACGCAATTTTGATGTCGGTCCTATACACGGAGCAAAAACAAAATTGCATCCCCTTCGCGATTTGACAATACAAGGATATTCCTTTGTAAAAGAATCAAGGAAAACTTTATTATATTGTTTATGTTTAATTTTCGACATTTCAAATTAATATTTCACAACTTCAAAGTACACTGGACAATTTCATCAACACGTGTTTGTGATTGAAAGTTGTTCTTGCGCTTGCGCTTACGGATGGGAGCCAAGCGGTATTGGGAGGGAGATATTTCTAAACGAATGCGCATCCACCTCCGTGCATGCGCAGCAACAAACTTTGCCAAAGCATGGACACTCGGCATATCGATTACGAACGCTCCCATCCCACTTCTCCTAACACGTCACAAGCCAAGCCGCAGGTGGGAGGGAGAAAAAAAATCTGTGAGCCAATCATAGCTTTCGCAGCATCGGAGATCGGAGGGAATTCCTATTTTCCCTCTTGAGTTAACAGTAACACAGCGTATCAGTGGAAGAAGCATAAAAGGCAGAAAAGGTAGGGGAGGGGGGAGTTAGCGTAAATATGGGAAATAAAACGATCTAGTGTTTTTACATTCGACGTAACGTCAATTGGTGATTTAAATTTTAAAATACTCCACAAAACCACTAAATTTTGAAACACAGTAAATAAAATCACATTAGCCTAAACTTTGCCAAAAAATCGTACAATTTTGCCTTGCGGCCGTATAACCGTACAACTAAGCTAAAATCCGTACATTGTACGGCCAAACCGTACAAGTTGGCAGGTATGGGTCAGCATTACCCCCTATGAAGGGACGGACACAATGACAACCACGCCCAGTCGGAGATCGAACCCTGGCCACCGGGAGTTCAACCCGAAACTGGAGTACGGTGCTTTACCCACCATACAAATTGGTCGGCGAATTAAAAGAAGTAAAGTATGTTAATTGGTGTATGAAAGTTAGGTTGTAGCAATCTGCTAGTACTAAGTACCGATTAAGGAGAGAGGTAACAGTATGAAGTAAGCTGATGGAGTGGGAAAAATAAGGTAAGTGCTTTTATTTAATGAATCTCTTTGGAGGTATTTAAGCTTATTTTAAAATTGATATTGGATGGGTTTTTGTTTTGTTTTGTTTTTGTGAGAATTATTTATGTGCTATTGCAATCATGCTGATTTTAGATTAACTGTATAGCTAGGTTGCTAAATTCACCAAAGTTTCTTTAAGTTAAATACGGGCCTGTGTTTGCCCAGTTTACCAGGTGCAGAAGTATAAAACTGCAATTTTTTTGTAAAAATTATATGTCTTGTTTGAAAATGATAAAAATTATTTTATTCATAATAATCTCTCCATTGCTATTTATATATTTTTTTCACTTCTCTGGCAGTTTATGAAGGTTGTGCCAAAAAAACAGTTCTTCTTTTGAAACAAACCAGTTATCAAGCCATTTTCATATGCACTGAAGTGTTGTTCAGCAAGAGCGTGTCCCGGTGATACGAATAGATGGTAATCGGACAGAGCCAGGTCTGAAGACTAAGCCGCATACATTAGTATTTCCGAACTGAACGCCTCGATCGTTTCCCTGACCTGTTTTGCTGTGTGTGAAGGGGCATTATCATGGAGCAAAATGACTGTGTTGCCTTTTTCCATATTCCGATTGTTTTTCACGTAATGCTCGATTTAAATTGATCATCTGCTGTTAGTAGTGATCAGTGTTAATGGTTTCACCAGGTTTAGCAGCTCATAATAGATTTCAATGTTCTTTGTTTCTCACATCAAAATCACCACTTTTGAATTTTTTGAACCACTCGAAACACTGTGTTTTACCGAGAGCATGTTCACCATAAGCTTTGACAAGCATTTGATGTGATTCTGCAGCAATTTTCTTCAAATGATAACAGAAAACCAATGATCTCCACAAATTGTAGTTCTTAGGCACAAAACTCAAAACGTTTAAGGTTATACAAAAATACACTGGTGTATCGAACTCGGGTTGTTGTGTGATGAAATCTTTGTCAGCTGTTAGAGGGAAATCATGATATAGTAGAAGCGGTCTTGCAGTCACTAAACCGATGGCTAGTGCCATCCATAAGGAAATTCCAGTTTCATACTTCTACACCTGATGTATTAGCTGTACAACTAGGTTGCTTAATCTACTGAAGTTTTTTTAGGTTAAAAACATTCTGCTGTTTACCCATTTTAAATTAGCTGTTCAATGAGTTGCTGAATTTGCCTGGGATTTTTCAAGTTAAATATGGACCATTGGTTAAAGAGTTTTGAATTATTTTGTAGTGAGTTTCATGTTTTTATCCGTTTTTGTTAATGTAATTTACATGCAACTTTAATTTGTTAAAATTTTTTGAGTTTGCTTGGTTGATCGTGCAAAATGGGCAACAGTCGCTAGGGCTTGGCGAATGCCCAGTCGCCACATTTACATGGGACCCATATCATCTCATTTGAAAGTACCTTGATATCTTAAGAGATGTTCTATATCAATGCTGAAATAACCACCTTCTCCTTCAATAGCTTATTTCTAAACTTTTCTCTGTCTACATAGGCAGTACCTTTGATGAATGAATCTCCAAAAATTAATTTTATCCCAACAAACAGTATCATACAGCACTCTGCATGTTTATTTAGAATGATTCTGAGTTTAAAATTAACAAGATTGGTACAAGATAGTTACTGTCTGTTCACTTACAATCCTTACAGGCAATATCACTGGTCTTTCAAATTTCTGGTATATATAGGAATCAATTGTGTTTTTCATAACATGCACAGAAGACTAGATATTTAACATTTTTATTTATGAGCATTTAAAATTATTCTTAACAAAGATCATATTTGCATGCAATGTAATAACTGATCTTTCTACAATTTTGAAATACAATACTCTCGATTGATCAGGGTGGTCAGGAAATGCCTCATCCCCGATATGTGAATATCCCGGATAACCCAATTTATTCAAGTTTTGCGAGAATGTTTTTTTTAAAACTATAAAAACTGTTAAACTTTTATATAATAGGGCATTAATAATTCAATTAATACAAAAGAAAGAGAATTAATATAAATTCTAATGTTTAGATTTACAACTGATACATTAACAAACAAAAAAAAGTATTTTCCCTCACTGTTTTTGAAGAATGAAATGATAAAAATGTTTTCTTTTTTTTAATTTGCTGTTTGAGAGAATTTTACCAGCTTCATTTTTTTTTTTTTTTTTTTTTTTTTTGCAAGCTTTCTTCTTCTTGCTCCAAATAATGAAGTAACACGTTATGTACTGATGTGTCACTATGATTCAATCGTTTGATGAGTCACATGATTTCCTTCATCACTTTACCACTTGCCATGGCCGAGTGAATAAGACAATGAACATGGTGGTGCTTAGTGTTTCTCCATGATTTTACAAAATTTCCTTCATCACTTCACCCTACCATAGTCGAGTGGATAAGTAAATATGATACGTGGCTGAAATGTTAAGGTCATGGGTTATGGCCTAATGCAATCTAACGATCTGGTATTTTGGTTTTCTCCAGATATAATGCAAATAAACTTCAGAAACCTCTGCCCAATCACAATACACAGTTCTTCATCTCTTTAAGGACATTCTATGAAATTCCTTGTTCCTTCTGAACCACAAGCTTGCAGCATTTTAATTTCGATTTTTCGTTAATCCATTGTTGCACTTTTCTTTTCAAAACAGTCGCCCTTTCTCAAATCTTCTAAGATTTTTCTTTGCAGTTCAGTATTATCGTTGAGTTCTGTGAGAATTTCATTTTCTTCATTAGATGAAATCGACCTCCACGATCTTTTATAATCGTGATGATTTATACTAATTTCCATGTGTCATCAACATAATAAATTGTATCTGTCCCGGATAAGCCGATCCCGATTAATCGAGTCTACTGTATGTATAATTATGTATTTTAACTTTAATGAAAAACATTTTCATGCTATTTTTGCATTTTCTGCGAACTTTTTTATCTACCTGAACCTATTGGCCAACTGGGCTGATTCCTAGTTTATGGTGCTTCTTCGCCAAGGAGGCGATAACAGGTATATTCTGGCAACCTTGGCGACTTTAGTTTGCGTTCTGGCAACCATGTGGAAATCCACCATTTTGTTTCTGTAGTGCACATTTTTGCCTCTGACGGGAATCTTATTTGTTTACATTATTAAATTTATTCTACTAAAAAGAGAGGGGGGGGGTTGAGGGGGGGCACAGCCCCCCTCACATAAGAAGTAATTAAATTTTACTTAACCGAATCTATAAGTACATGTAAGCACTTGTGAGATGTTTTAGTCAATGTTGTTAGTATTGCTTTACATGAGTTACGTCATTTCGTTTCTTCGATTTAACGCATGCGCAGCTGTGTTTGTATGGGAGCAGAATCATATATGGTATATTTTAGTTTTTGTTCGAGAATGTTTTGATACGTTGTGTTAACGGAGCGCATGCGCGGCAGTTGGTTTGAATTCCAAAAGCCATTTCTTATGGAAACTCCGAGGGGTTAACGACAAACGTGTTCGGTTCCTTGTACTCGTATTTTTCGAATCCGTTTTTTTGGATAAACTAATTCTTTTCCGTTAATTGTGTTTGTGGATTTTCACTGTGGATTATATGCTTTTTGAGAGAAGGTAAGCGTGCTTTGCTAAATTGCGTGGTGTATGGTTGTGGTTAAACAAAAAATTTTAGCATTAGATTTTAGAAAATTCATTTTAGATTTCAAAAAATCTGTTTTTCTTGAATGGATTACGAAAGAACGACTGATTGCAGCTAAAAGAAAATCGGTTTTAGTTTTCAGAAAATTGCTTTACCTGAATGGTTTATGATTAGTGTTTTGATTTTAGGTTTATGGTTTAGTGTTTAGATTTTAAAATTCGTTTTAGATTACAGAAAGTCTCTTCTAAAATAGTATCCACAAACATAAAAATTTAAAAAAAAAAACCACTATTACTTATGAGACGACGAATATGATTATTTAAATAAAATAAAAAATCAGTTGTTCAACAAGTTATGTAAGTACAATAATTTTTGTTGTTTAAAACTTCAGTATTTATGCTTTTTAATTTGCTTATTTTGTGTATTTATCGCTAGTTTGGGTGCGTTCTCCCGTAGTGTCTTTGGGAGCATCTTGGCTCCCAGAGACAAGACGGGAAAACGCGCCAAATTGGCGATTTTTGGAAAATCGCCAAGAAGCACCATAAACTATGATTTAACCGCGAACTGTTTTGGGGTATTTCCCCTACGAATTACGTATACATAATGAAATACTGACTTATTTCATACATACAAATGTACTTAAAAGAGAAAGAGGCTAACCGAGAAAGACTAAAAGAAATGGCTCCACCCTCCTCTTTAGAAAAAAAAATTTTTTTTTTTTTTTTTTTTGGATTTGCCTAATCTTATCAGAATTTCTTTTTTTTTTTTTAAATATTAAAATCCTAATATTAAAAATGTACTCTTCACAGCAATAATGAACAAGTTTTTAAATACATAAGATAGCTGAAATGGGATCGTAAAAGAAAATTCCAAACCCTTTTGAGGGCCTCCAATGAGAATAACTGCTTTGTACATAATTCTAAAAACATCAAAAACTTCTAGTAGACAAATGTCACACGTACACGTACGAAAACATAAACAATCCAACCAACCGTATCAGTGTTGCCAAAACGTGCGCACAGAATCATGAATTAGTTTTGTGAACGCAGTGAACTCTATACTAACTACTGGAGAACGGCAGTTTCCTGTGCCGCTTTTCCAGAAGTTCCTCTTTCCCCTTTAGAAAGGCATACTAAAGGCTTTAGTATGCCTTAGTATGGATTTCTTGCTTTTTAATCGCTTTAAGGGGGTCCGGGGCACAAAATCTCGAAAAAAACACATTTTTATTTTTTTGCTTTAAAAAATACTACAGAATGTTTAGAATCAAATACTGCAAACCGCATGTTTCTACGATGATTACATCTGTAGATATAACAACTTTTACGTTGCAACAGCTGTGCTTATCACGCCACCTGTCTGGAATTAAAAGGCCCTCTCCGGATGGCAGAATGTAAACAAACCGTTATGATCGCTCTATTTTTACTATATCTTTTTTTCTTCTCCTTTCTACGAAGTGAAGTGAGTGGATATTTGTTTATTAGATATTTCTAGCGATCCATGCTTGTTTTAGCGGTTCCACAGTGCTGTATTATCTTTCTAAAAGCCTTATTTATTTTGCATTGTTAGGTTCTTGTGTTGAGTTAGATTTTGGTGAATATTGTTAAGTTTTCTGTTTATTTTACAAAAGTTTGTTAGTGTAAATAGTTTACAAATTGTTAATAATTTAATGTTTCGGTTTGAACTTGTGTTTTGAATAAACATTCATATCTACGATAACAATGGGACGAAAAAGAAAATTTACTGCTAAAAAGTCGAACTTGATGAAAGCTAAGCGTCAAAAAGTGTTATCAAGTACTTCTGATCCTGGTAAAAGTGATTTTTGCCGAACACAAGAACTTAAAAATAATATAAGTGTGCCTGCATTTCAAAGTGATGAGCCATCTCAATTTGATGCTTCCTTGTTTTCATGCAACATTATTTTAAGTCTGGGAGTGTTGCAGAATATCCTTCAAAATTGCTGTTGTGAAAAATGTAAAAGTTCAAGTCTGAATTTATGCTTGGGAAAAAAATATGGCTTGGCACATGAATTGGTTTTATCCTGCAATAACTGTGACTTTCAATTTATTACGTTCTCGTTACAACGTCTGTCAACGAAGACAACTAAATCTCTTTAGTATCAACAGAAGAGCTGTTCGAGCAGCTACAGCATTAGGAAAGGGACATCGAATTATTTTCCACATACATGAATTTAAGTGTAATGGAATCAAAAACATTTAGCAGACACTTAAAACATATGGTGTGTTCTACAAAGGTTACTGCGAAAAATCATCTCAAAGAAATTCACAATAAAGTTCGACTTGCTCATATTGCTGAAAATCCACTGCTACAGTCATATAATACAGTCTTTAAGTCCATTTATCTCGGAATCAGTTTTTTTTGCGATTCCTCAACTTTAAAGGGATATATCTCAAGTTCCTTATATAGTACAGGTATGAAATTTTGTACAGACTTTCTTCATTATATTTTTAATAATTTGTCTTCAGGAATTTTGATTTTGGACAAAAGGTTTGAAAATTCATGCCCTAGAGCTAAAAGACTCTTTAAAAAGAGTGAATTTTTAACTTTTATATTTATTAAAAAATATATAAACAACATTTTAAAAAATCCCGAAGACAAATTAAAGTGCCATCTTTTCTGTGTCCAAAAGTGAAAGAAATATGCAAATCGAGCTATTGGTTCTGCAGTTATATCAAAAATAAAATATGTTTAAATTTTAAACTTTTTAATTTTTAAAAAATTAAATTTCAATCTTTTCAAGAGTTTTTTATATGGAAAGGTATCGTGACATAGATATATATTTCAGAAAAAAAAATCATTATAAAGTAGCTATAAATAAAAAAAATAAAATTTTGTGCCCCGGACCCCCTTAAAGATTACTACCACTCTTCTGACTACGATATGAAGAATCTGTCAATTATATCCAGAAAGATAATTCTGCTCAAATATATAGGTAATTGTACTAGATTGTAATACATGAATTTCAAGAATTATTTTGCAATTTGAGCATGTTGATTATCTTATTTTATTTACTTTTTTTTTAGAGGGGCTAGTTCACTTATTTAAGACACAATTGTGTCTGAAAATGCTAAATTAAATAGCTTGCATTATAAAAATTATTTATAAAAGAATATGAATTAGGCTATGTATAAATATGACTTTCTATATCTATCAAGTTGTGCGTTTTTCAAAAACTCAATTATTATTCGCAAATCTATAGTAGGAAATTTCTCTCTTGCTCGAATACTTTTTTTGTTGGGTGTATAAAATAGGTGAAATTCCATGGCTTTAAAAAAATGTTCTCAATGTTTCTTTTTAAATACTTTCAGGCATTTTAAAATCTTGACATCAAACATTTTAAATTGAAGAGCTATGCTCTCCTCTCCCGAAATTTCTTCTGAGAATCATTTTGCCACCCGATTCTTATAAAGTATTGGAATACTTTGTGGCGGCACGATCACCTCCGCGCACACAACACCCGGCAATTGAAGGCCGGTCGAACGGGTACCTTTTGTCCAAGCAGGATTCAAGGGCGGATTGAAGGGGGGGCGGAGGGGGCAACCGCCCCCCGAGAAGAAAGAAATTAATGTAAACGATCCTCCCCCCCCCGAAATTATTTTCTGGGTACGGCCCTATTCTAACTAACAGCCCCCACCGACAAACTAACCGCCCCCCCCGACAAACTTGCAATAATCCGCCACTGGCCGGATTGCGCCTCATTCTACCACCCATAAGTCCCTGGGTTCAAACCCAGCTCTCTCTCACCACACGCTCTCCCTTCATTGGCGACCCGGACAACGAACACGCATTCTCCTTCTCGCCAACAGCGACTGATGGCGCCTGCCCCCTCTTCCATCTCTCACTCGGCTCTTTCAAAGTCCACAACGAGTGACAGCGTTCCATAACGCTTGGTCCATCGTTCGTCAGCCTCCGACTCTCGAGGGGGGGAGTAGTGTGGCGGCACGATCACCTCCGTGCACACAACAGCCGGCAATTGAAGGTCGGTCGAAGCAATTCGAAGGGTCAGCAAAGGGTCAAAGGTCGAAGCCGAAAGCCGGCAATTGAAGGCCCAGCCGGATTGCGCTTCATTCTACCACCCATAAGTCCCTGGGTTCGAACCCAGCTCTCACCACATGCTCTTCCCAGAACTTCAGACTTCAGAGATAATTTTGTTTTGTATCTCAACGCCCACTGCCGACAACTTGGGTCCCGGGTGACAATATTCGAGGGGGCAGGAGGGGCGTTTTGGGTTTCTCTGTGACTCAGAAAAATATTGATATGTTAAATGCCCAATCAATCCAAATTTATGCATATCGATTTTTTCTCGCATTAAAAATTTGAGGGTCGTATTCTCAGGCGGCATTTTAGGTCGAATTAGTGGAATAAAGTTTTTATATAATTATTATTATAGAGGGGCAGCATTTTACATTGCTGTCCAGTTCGACAAAACTTTTAGAGTAGGTTTTGATCTTCATAAAATATTTTATATCGCATAATTGAGTGCATTAATAGATGGATCAAATTATGATAATCAGCTTACTTGAAGTTTAACATTTGAGAAACTTTGTTATTTTAAATAATATATCGTTTGAAAGTTTTCATATGTAACTAAGATGCAATTCTAAAATCAAACAGATACTAATGTTAATTGCAATTACACACACTTTGTTCAGGGTCGTTATAATTAAAGTGACCTTATTCAGACCCCTCTAGAACCCATTCTACCATATAGGATTTTGTTGAAACTTGGTATTTACAATATATGGACCACGAAGAAAAGATTTCAGCTATAAAAAAAAAATTGTTGAGTTTTTGACCACCAAGGGGAATTGTGGCTCGTGTAAAGTCGGAACATGTAAAAAACCATGTCAGAACCACAAAATTTATTAATTACAGATAATGCTCAATGTGAACCCCTTTGACATCAATTATCTGCTGAAAGCGCATTATACCGTATCCAGCCGTATCCAGTGATAGCACGAAGTAACTGTCGGGAGATTAGCTAAGTTGATAGCCGGGTTCACAAACCATGTTAAAGTCCTAATTCATCCTCCATAAACAAGGATGTATTGAAGGGGGGTTCAGACACACACCCCCTCCAAAATTTTGATTTTTGTTACTAAAATGATAATGGTACAATCTTTTTGTGAAAAATTCTGCCTTTTTTACTGTTTGGAACCCCTCCGAAATTTTTGGACCCAATTCAAAATTTTTGAAGTAGAACTTCTTTAGGCGCAACTAAAGAGTAACTCAAATTTTTTTCTGACGGAAGTAACGCCGAGTAAAGGAAGTGACGTGCGCGCGGAAAAAGAAGAACCACAGGAAACCTACTTTTTCGACCGCTACCGTGTTTTCGCCGTTCGCCGACTTCATAATTTATGTATATATAAATACGCTAAGCAAAACCTTACTGTCCCTTTTGCAGAGCACTGCGTGAACTTGGAAGGGTGAAATTTGGTGTAGTTAAAGTTCGTATGGAGTTGTTTGTGCGGAGCTGAAGTTTTTGTATAATATGCTAATACACCGCAAAAAAATTAGAGAAGTAAATTGGCGAGTAATATTGTGCGCCAAGTCGGATAATGGTTCCATCGTTGTGTCCATTTTGAAATAACAGCATTAAGTTACAATAGGGTTATAATATTCCAACAAAATTCTCCAAAAAATGAAATTAATCGCCAGTTTAGTGAAAATATTATCGAAATACATCAGCAATCAATAGAGGATGAAAATAATATTACATTGTTAATGAGATGCATGGAAATATTTCCGACAAAACATACTCTCGGGTAACAGATATATAGAAGTGAGTTATTTTAGCCCTTAAAAATGATGTTAGTACTTTTGTTAATACAGATATATTTAATCAAATACACGGTGAACTGAGAACATATCATAGTCACGATAAAATAATTTGCTATGATGACAGTAAAATTATTAATTGGATTTTTTGAGTTATTTCCCTGTTAATAGTTTGGATAACTTTCAGCCAGCCGATAAAAAGCCAAGTAATTGAAACCTGCGCCAATTGCAAAGAAACCTAACGGGAATCACTGAGCATCATTTCCAGTATAAAGTTCTTGCATCCGCATTTCTATACTTTGGAATTTTATTTTAATTCCATATGTTTTTTCCATTTCCATAATTTTAACGAACGATCAATCCAATAAACATACAAATTTCTTTTTAGTATATTGATACGTTTAAACATTGTAATTTGTATATAAGTACTTTTTTTGTATATTGATTAATACGGTGCTTACATATTATCCCGGCGGTCCGCCAAGACGAGCAATTTTTCGCCAAGATAAATGCCGGACACAAGAAATTATTGATGGTTTGGAATACGATTGGCAACAGTTTACCAGCACATTTGACGAAAAAATTGTTTGGCGATAATGACCGCCAGGATAAT
Source organism: Cheiracanthium punctorium (assembly GCA_038373885.1). Lineage (NCBI taxonomy): Eukaryota > Metazoa > Arthropoda > Arachnida > Araneae > Cheiracanthiidae > Cheiracanthium > Cheiracanthium punctorium. The sequence goes on from JAWZYV010011941.1 coordinate 842,400, forward strand.
ACGTAAGTACCATTAATACTTTTGGCTTTGTTTTGGGAAACAACGATGTTTTAGTCTTTTAATGTCGCCAAGAAAAAATTGTTGGTGGGATTTACGCCGGCTAATCGAAAAGTACCATAGTTTGCCACCACATATGTTAGTGTTGAAAGTTAATTGCATAGTTTTACTGATTAGAAACTTAAGTAATACAAAGGGATGGGGGTCAATTGTAACCGCGCCAACAGCTATCAATCAAATCGAGGGGCGAATTGCACCGAAATTCATATCTTGCTCCCCCTCGAAAATACATGCTATCGCTGGTCTTTGCGACACCCCAAAAAACCTCACTGGGTCCGGCCGTTGCTGTAGGGTCTCTTCAAAAAATGCTACCGCTGGCCCGTTGCGAGACCACAGTGTTCCTCTATGATTGTCCCTTCCATTTCGCGGCCGTGGATTAAATTCATCATCGTCAACGGTGCAACTCGCCCTTTTCTCCTTTCGACCGTTGCAACTAATCCCTTCCCGTACAAAGGAAGCATTAACCAATGGAGCACGAATGCGCATCAAGTTTATGCACCGTTATGCTATCAATTGTGAAGTTTTAACTAGAATCCCATGCAGTAAGAAAATTTGGATTCCAAATAAACGGACAATTCGAAATGTCCCATGTACAATATATTCTGGAGCTATTTTATCATTCACTTATCTCTCAAAAGAAACCAATTTCCAATTATACCTGCATTTGCGATGACAATTAGTAAGTCTCAAGGACAAAAATTTGAAAAAAAAATTAATAGTATTGAAGCCGCCATTTTTTCAATTGTACGTCGCAGAAAAGTAGTGTTCGATCATTCCATGGTTTGAGATGTTATATTAATTTTCTACTTAAATTTTATATACTTTTAAAAAGATACACGAAATAACTGTATAGCCTTGACGAAACCTGGGCAGTATAGGAAATAAAATAAATAATAAAATAAGTAAAATAAACCGGGAAATGCCAAAAAACGTATGGCCGCTTTTTAAATATGGCTTAGCTAAGTTATACCTCATTTTCCCTATCGTTCGCATTTTTCAAATAACTGGAAAATTAATGCATAATGACGTATTGGTATACGCTTGCAGCTGACGTAATAGAACAAAATAAAAAACGTTATAAGCAATGATTACAGAGGTATAAGCAATGCTTATTTAGAGGTTTAATATATTTCGGTCGAATTTCGACCACTGGGCGATCACTAATCCTGTAAAAATACGCGGAACCTGTTAGAGTTAGGGAGAGGAACGGCGAGAAAAACAGTCAAGAGCGTAACTTTAAGACATCAATCTTTATTTTATATATCAATAAGCGTTTTAAAGGTACATCCAACATAATATTTTACATGTAATCCCAACCTCACAGGAGGTTCTCGTCTCTCGATTCAAACCCTCATAAAAGCGTTTTAAGAAAACAGTGAAAGAATAATAGTTCAACACGGACACTTCTTAGAGGCTAAACCGATATCCAGATGGAACAACGGTTTAAGAATACGGGTATGTAACACCACAAAGAAACAAACACTGGCTGCAAACGGTTTAAGAACAAAACAAAAGAATAACAAATGGACACTCCGTGGATTCCAACCCAACCTCAAGACGGAACAAGCAACGGTTTAACACGGGGATGGAACACCACAAAGAAATGGACCCTGGCTGCAATCAATCCCAAACAATAGACAGAACCTGCAGTTTAAAAACACGGTTCCAGAATAATAATTCGAAACCTACCAGCAGACGAAATCAACGCTTAAGAATACTGTGATAGAAAAACACAAAAAAAAAGTGCACTATCTGCATTCGAACCCAACAAACTGAGGAAAACATCAGTTAAAGAACACAGTTAAAGTATAATACTAGACTTCGGACATTCCCCCATTCATACCCAACCTCCACACGGAACAATGGTATTAGAAAACAGTTAAAGAATAATACTACAACATGGACACTTCCTGGATTCTAAGTAATTATCATGAATTACCGATGATTCTTAGTGGAGATTTTAATGTTAATTTTCGCTCTCAAGAACGGCAAGAATCCGCCGTTTGTTGATTTTTTAAAAGAAAAAATTGATCTAACTATGAATACTTCTCAACTTCAATCAACAATGCGTTTCGGCACAACGATAGATGCTGTATTTTCAAGAAAATTAGCAAATTTAGAGAATAAAATTTACGTTTCACATTATAGTTACCACAAACCTATAATTTCATACCTAAAAAATTATGATGACATTCAAGTACCTATTTCCAATGAATAATATGAATATAACATTTATATAATCTTTGTAAAGTACATGGATAATAAATATAATTAAATTGTAATATGATATTAATTTTAGTTAAAGTTTAATCATTTCAGTGATATGTGTCGAAAACGTCAAAGAAGTTTTACTTCAATCGCGCGTAAAGATTACAACCACACACTTTTTTTTTCTGGATGCGTGCCTGTAACACAGTGTTTTAGGGATCCCGCAACCAGAAATCACAGAGATTTTAAGTCGGGTAAACGAGGAGACCAGGCGTCCGAACAAGCTTTGGATACTACACGATCCTCGCCAAAGATAACACGTGCGCCTAATGTGAGGAGTTGCTCCATCTTGCACAAAGAGAGTGATCTGCAAACATTGCTGTTCCTGTAAAGCAGGAATGACCTGCTGTTGAAGGAGTTCACTGTACCGTGCACTCATGACGTTTCAGAAGCTTACGGAGTGAGAGTTTGAAAAGAAAACGCTCAGAGGATAAAATCCTTAGGAAATTGACACCATTCAGTCGCGTAATCAGAATGAAGTGGTTGTTGTTGTACGACATTAGGAGGTGGAACACTCCATATACGGCAAGTAGTGCAGCTAAGTTATTATTGACGTTCCGATAAAACAATCTTACCAGTAAAGTTCAATCTTTCTCCTATAAGGGCATGATTAAAGATCACAAAGACACGCAGAATATTTTTCTGACTGTGACTGGAAGTCTCTTTATAAATGTGACTAAACTGCATAAGGAACTTCTTAAAAGCGCCATCTGTTTGTCTAAAGTTGAACCAATTCTTTCATTGAAAAAATCTTTTCCCCATGGTCCATACAATGTAAATATGAAATTGCATCAAAATCCGATAGGCAGAACGGGCTCTAGAGGGGTCTGAATAGGGTCACTTTAATTATAACCACCGTGTATTTTAGACAGAAGACACCACTAACTCTTTATTTTTTCTTTTATTTAATCCCAAATTTAAGCATTACTATACAGTGCTAATTTTTACTTGATACTGCACATATCGCTCCCATGTTCTCAGTTGGGGATAATGGAAACGTATTTTTAGAGAAGCTAAATTTAGATTATTTTAACTAAATGTATCGTATCGTACAATTAATCAAAATGTTACCCTGAAATGTATTTTAGAGGGTATCTGAGACCTCCTAGCCTACACCACTGAGTATTTACGAAATATTATGCGCACACTCTCTCTAAAATAATATCCTGCTTAGGGGATCTTTACAAAATCTGCAACTAGCAATTCTCTTGCTTAAAAAAAAACAGTGGGTCTTTTCACCATTGTGGGGGCTCCCCTAAAAAATCCACTGCAGGTAATTCGTTGTTAAATTAAAAAAAAAAAATCGGAAGATTTTTTCACTACAGTAGGGCCCTCTTGAAAATCTATTACAACGGTGGCCCTGGTATACCTTTATAAAAAGCTTTGTTCGCATCTTATAAAACTGATTTCTTCTGTAAAACTGATTTCCTCTGTTGTGTGATCTGCATGTGAATTCGCATTGTTGAGTTTCTATCATTGAAAATATTCTATAGACGTTTAAAAAAATGCTTCCTTTCTATTTATTCTCTTCTATTCGCCTGTATTCACACTGCTCTAGAACTGTATTATTGTCTTCTAAACTGAATTCCAACCATTCATTACCTACTAATTAAAACAATTAGTTGGTAATGAATAGTTGACAACAACCATCCGTTATCTACTAGTGCAATCATTCTAATTATGTTTAAACTGCTTTAGTTGAATAACCTAGGTGATGTTCATTTAATAACCATGTTTTAACAGGCCTTGTGGATAAAATCAGTTAAAATGTTTTAATCTTGCATGGAAAAAGACCGTCATTGACGCACAAAATTTCCACGAGACTATTTTTGAATACATTAATTAATTTTTATTCTATCTTGTTTAAAGCATAATTTTGTTCGATACTTACATTACTTATAAAACTTCAGATCACTTTACTTTCATAGTAATGAAAATTTTTGCAAGTAAAATTTTAAATAATCTGACTTTTTATCTTGCCATTATTTTAAAATGTAGTTACCTATAAATCCATTATCGCATACAAAATGCTTATTCATACATATAAATTTTTAAATATTTACAAGAACTCTGATTTGGATGACTTTTTAGTGGTTTCTACATAATGAAATTTATCGTGTTTGTCATTAAAATCTAAGAGACAAACATTGCTTTGTACAATAATTTATTTTTCAGAAAACCTACAATTTGAGCAACGCACATTGTATATATGTGTACACATACTCAGATGATATACCAGATGCGTCCGAAAATTTCGGTGAATGGTCTCACATTTTAAAAACAGCACTATTTAGGATGTTGCGCTCATTCACACGCAGTGAAAAAATGCCCTCTAGCACGCATTAAGTTTTACTATACCCTGAAAGAGTACTATCATTACACGAATTTTCATCCCGAAATGAAATTCTCAGGCACTCTCCTTGTAAGTGTAAATTTAAGAAGAACAAAATCTATGTAGGGTAATAAAAAACAATGCCTCCTCGCAATTTTTTTTGCTTTGCATTAAATCAACAAACAGTCAATTTATTATGAAAAAAACTTCATTTGAATGACAGAAAATTATTATAAATAAAAAGTAATACATTAAAAAAAAAGAATGAACATCAATATCAGTGAAACAATAAGCTAAATTTTATATAGTTTTTATATTCTTTAATTCTTGTTTTACGAATTTGCAAGCGTTTTGAAAGATTCCGCAATGTCTTTTAAGTATGTAACCAGCTCTTCCATGAGTTGTGTTTAGCGCTGATAATTTTCTTTAATTATTTTCTCAGTTTCTGGGGAAAATGATCTTTTACGACCCTTTCTTCTTTTGTTGTTATCTAAGGGGAGAATGAATAATATTAAACACAGATGTAACACTGACTAGTTATTTACAAAACACATTTATATTGCATCTTATACTATATTTAATTTTTTATTAATAAAAAAAAGAAGTAATTTAACCTATTTATAGATCAAAAGACTTACAGAATATTTAATCGGTAATCAATGTTTTGATAGACAACTGAAAAACAAAATTTTTATTTATTTATCTTAATGACACAATAACCTCCCTGACAATAACAAAGAATCATGCATTTTTAAATAAGTGTTTTAAAAACACTGATCATGTAAGTCTGGATTGAAAGACGAATAGCAGCAGCATTTTCAGCCAATGATTTCATAAAAATTAGCCGATCATTGCTACAAAAAAGATGAAGATTTATTAGGTATTTAACAAATAATATAAAACATTACTGTTACAGTATCAAACTTTTATTTTGATTTTTCAAACTCTGATACAGCATGTAACCGATCTCGAAACAGTCTGAATTGTAGCAAAATAAGCTGAATCAGTGATCGCTGTACTAGACAAGCGCAGAAATATTTTGCTGTGTAGTATGATTAAGATTAAGGAGACCAAACTTTCGGGACAGTCCCCAATTTCAGAACTTTTTTCAGTTTGTCCCCAAAATGTAAAACAATTGGGGACAAAATTTTAATTAAAACAGTTATTTCTTCCCAATTTAAAAAGAAATCACTCAGGTTTCCTCCATTTTATGAATATTAATAATGCTCTAGTTGAATAAATAGAAGCTATTTTGAGAAGAGCATTGAATTTATAAAATGTCCCCAATTTTTGTTTCAGAATTGGGGACATAACGCTGATTTGTCCTCAATTCTTTCTTCAAAAATCATCTTATTTAAATTATTATTTTTTCTTAAATACAACACATTAGATAAATTTAAAAAAATCTGTGTGCTAAATAATATTTTAGAATATTATTTACATTTGATACTATAAAAAAGGGGTACCCATATTTACTCCATATCTGATCCATAATTGCCCAACTCAATAATTTAAATAAATTTAATAATAATTCAGTTTCAGGTAAAGTGATCACTTGAATAATTTCTAAATTATTTAAGCTTACTTCATGCCAAATTGAATTATTTTATCTTTCATACTTTACAAATTATTAAGATGTTTTTTGACTCATAACTCCCCCAAATGACCCTATCTAATAGAGATAAGTGGGCAGTGTAAATTGAAAAAAATGTTCTAAATAAGGTTAGAAATAAGACTCCGTTAAGAGAAAATTCCTCTCGTAAATTTTATAAAAGTTACACTTTTTAATTTGTATACAACCCCCCATACAAAAAAAAACCCTATTAGTAAAATATGCCCTATGTACTAGCGAGGTGGTGTACAAAATTTGAGAATTAATTATATATTGAAAAGTGTCAGAGAAATGAAGACTAAAAATATGTTGACTTAAACCGTTTTTCAATGGCTCTCAAAGGGAAAGAATCACGTCGGAAGAATGCAATTAAGAGATCGCATAGAAATTACGAAAGAAAATAATTTTTTTACACTAGCAATAAGCGTATACATTCAAAATCATGTACAGCCTCTCACCATTTTTATTTAAAGATATCTCCGAGACGTTTTATGGTGAAAGATTGAAATTTTGTTCATCACCTCATTAGAATATGGGGCCACATTTACTAATTGGGAATTATTTTGTACGGGGGTCGTATACAAATTTGTAGCCCACTTTAAGCACTGATACCAAAATTCATCTTTGCCTACTTGCGTGCATAGGATGCAGAATAATCAGTTTTAAAATCCTCCTAGTCCAGATCATCTTCAGTGTCGATGTATGGTATAGAATGAGATAAGTCGTCATTAAAGGAGGAAGAAACTTTCAAAGGATGTCGTGATTTCTTCGCTCCTTTCCTTTTGTTTGCCTTTTTAGTCAGTCTTTTTTGTATTTTTAGCTCTTTCTCTTCTTGTTCCTTTTTTTTTCTTTTCGAAAGCTTGTTTTATGGGAGTTCCTGACAAGAGAAGCAGCGGCAATTTCTTCCTCGGCTTTCTCACACTCTTCTATCAAAATGTCAACTACCTGCCTTTAATTGTTTTTAATACGCCTCATGTGTCCTTAAGAACAGGTAAGAAATGAAAACTGCAGAAAATATATTTTTAAAAAAGTGTGTGTGTGTGTGGGGGGGGGGGGGAAGATGACGAGCTGAAAATTATTCGTCATCTTTACCATTCATGCCATTTTTACAAAGCCACCGTTTATTAGTAACTAGAAAATATCTTTAAGCCTGGCTCTACTATAAATTTGTACTCAATAAGCTGAGAATTCAGATTATTTTAGTGAGAACGTAAAAAGACTTACCGTAGAATATTGATTCCTTACGTTGAGACTGTCAAATATTAGACTAAGACCCTCGGAAAATGAACTTTTGCTATAACTTACTCTAAACGACAAGTAAGGGTGGATATCCTAGTGCTAGTCTTAGTTCACCACCAGCTGTTCATTATGGTGACCAAGACGTGCTGCCATTTGTGAATACCCGAGAGAAATACTGAATTTGTCATCTAACCCACTATTTGCTTTTTTTTTTTTAAAGCTTTTCTGTAAACTAGTACTACTAATTCTAAATAACATTTAAATGACTTAAAATTTGAGCTGAAGTGTTTTTTACAAAAGAGAGCCAGGTAAGAAATCAACATTTTTGACTTTCAAAAATTAAGGACCAGCTTACTAAGTAAATTGCTTATTCACTGATTAATATTAAAGTTTTCTTACAGTCTAATGCGAAATTCATGAAATTTTTGAAAATGTTCTTGAATTTTTAAGATTTGAAATCCTTTTAGCAATCCCTAAAACACACTTAAGAAATCTAAAATTTTAAGGGAAATCTATTTTCAGGACATGCAGAAGAAAATGTAAGGGTGCCACATAAATATATTTTTAAAAGTTGACTTTTTAAGGATACCCAATACACATCCGGCATGATTTGTTTGAAAGAATTTCAAGTCTATGAAAAAAGGTAAGCAAAAACAAAGCTATTTTCTATGAACAAAGATAAAACAAGGTGTAAAAGCAACTTCGAAAGGTATTCGTGTATTATTTGAAACGATCAGCTGGAATGTTTGGTATTTTATTACACTCATCGGGATGAATTGGTTTTTCCGAAAGTTGTGTCAACATTACAGGTAGAAACTGATTGCCATCCGATTGTTCGGTGAACTATGTGTAAAAATCAAACTATTATCATTAACTTTAAAGAAATTGCAGAAGTTGTACGCGTCAGTTGTTGGGTACATTCATTTAAAGATTTTTAGCAGTACATGTGTATCAAGATTAAGTCGGACTATTTCGTATAAAGGTAAGCTAAGTCTAATGTATTTTAAAATTACATAACATCATACAGCTTAATTGATTAGTTGATTATGTTTATCACACAATTTCTTTACATTCAACCATAATATACGACGAAAAATAAGAGTAAATTTAATTCAGCAGCATCTAAAGGAGAATGTGCACTTTTATTTGTATCAGTATATTAAAAATTAATACGTATTGCTTTACATTTATGAATATATATATATATTAGTTTTTTAAATTTTTAGTTTTACATACATTTGCGAATGATATTTAAAAATTTATCTAAGGTTTCAGACGGTTTTATAGAGCTACAAATTCTTTACGAAGCTTTAACGAAGATGTGTGCTTCTATTTAAATGCTACAATTGTTACGTGATAGAAACCCATTTATTTAGTTATGTATGCTAAAATATTATTACTTTTCTATATACTTTTTTAATGAAATGGCGTATTAGAATAGCTTTTCAAGTCCTAAAGTGCTAGTTATGTTCACTAACGACAGAATTTTTTCAAATGCGTTTTTCAGGAGAAAAATGTCTATAAATTTTTATTTATAATGACCTTCATCTACATAAGTTTATTGATTGTGTTTTGATATCAATACCTTTAAATGTCATTATTTTTTCATTAAAAATTTGCACCAATCATTTTTATTTTAGTAAAACTAAGTAAAGAATAATTTTTATTAACTTATGTATTCAGTGTTTTAAGTCTGAGAAATTTTACTAAAAGTTGCACTACTTTCTAGAAACTCCCATCAATGAATAGCTGGAGAATCGTAACTTACGTTTGGTTTATGCAGGTGTTATATCTACTTTTACAAGACGGTTTATGCCAACGACAAGGGTCGAAAGGACGAAATGGTACGAAAAAGATTTTTTGGAGATTTTATATAACCTGTATAAAACCTGTATTTTAAGCGCATTCTGCGCTATTAAGTGAAATTCCCATTTATGTATCATTGAGTACAAATAATGTGTGAAGTTTAGAAGAATGCTGTATTAAATGCAAAATATTTCTTAAAAATACTCGCAGGAAAGTCACCGCAGCCACAGGAAGTGAAAAAAAATTACGTAAAGCACTTTTGCAATCCTGTTGGATAGAGTTGGTTTTTAAAATTTTGATTAAGAAAAATTACTAATTAAACAGAACAAAAGTACAGAAATATTTGCAATTATATAGCAACAGATATAGCAATATGCCAGACATTAATAGATAAACAAACAAACAAAAATAAAATTTGGATTTATTCCACTAACATCGTTAACTTTTTAACCTATTTATGCCTAGCGTCCCTTTTTTGGGACGGCATTTTCGCTATCAGTCGAAAACGTTATTTATTTTTCCTAGCCTTTATTCGCGAGTATTGAACCTCAATTCCACAAAATATTTTAATATGGCCAAGTAGGATGTTGACATTTCAATTTTTATACGTAATGATTTTAAATGAAATCATCCCTTGTTCAAAAAGTTGACATCAGAAATTTATCAATTATTGCTGGTGTTAGCAAAAATCGAAGAAAGTCGCAAAAATATCCAGGCACGAATGGGTTAAAAGTAGTATTGGGAAGTTTTCAGCATGATACTAACATTAATGCGTTATTGACCATGCAATAATTAGCCCATATTGGTTTAAAGCAGGGCATTTTTTCATTGTAACCTCAGTATTAAGCTGGAAGTACGCGACATTCACCTCTACAGTACTGAATTTGAGAAAAATATAAAGAGCATCATATTAGCACGACATTTGTCCTCCAACCAAGGCACCTCCCATCCTAGACAGATAGCCCATTCGTAGCTTTGTCATAACAACACAAACAAATTAGCACGATATTGAAACCAGTATTGTTTTACTCGTAGAAACGGCCTGCATGCTTCTTCGCCCCCTTTAAAAAAATAAATAAATGAAGTAACATTAGTTAAGACTAAGTGATAATTTTTTCTTCAATATTCCCAAAAATGTAGTGAGTAGATGCTGATAAAATTCGTATTTTATATATTTTGAGTAACGGACAGCACAAAAGACAGCCCATTGCATAGACTCCAATTTTAAATAAATGGTGTTTAAATAATGGTGTATCTTTGTAGCACAAAGTTGCATAGTGAATAAGTCTGCTTAATCATCTGATATTTCTGCCTGCTTTGATGTGGATATTGTGTTAAACCCCACAAGTTTGACTTTTGTAGTGAGAATGAGTTCTCATGATCGTTTGTTGTTGTTGTTGCTTATCCTCTTTAAAGATCTGACATAAGTCAGATCAACTCCAATAGATTGTTGACCGACAGAAAGTCTATAACTGAAAGGGGAGCAGATGTTAAGTCCTCCTTAGAAAGTCCGACGCAACTCAGTATGTGCTCTGGAGAGGCTGGATGATCGTTTAAATGATTCATCTAGATCGCGAGCCGTTGCTAGGCTTGAAGTTTTGTAGTCACAAGAGGAGGTGGCACGATGATTACACGTGTCTCCAAAAGAGTTATCCCCGTTCTGAAATCAATTCGAAACAAGTGGTACCATCACCAGGAAGTCCAGAAAAATCCACCCAAGAGCGATGACAGCTGTAAAGGCACGTTAATCGGTCTTAAGTGCACGACAACGTACAGGACCTGACTACAACAGTTTTTTGCCCAGGGCACTTTTTAAATTTTGTGGCCCTCTCTATATAGCTGGCTCAATTTTTGTGCCAGTATCTCTTTAAACTCTTAAATATTTTGGCCTATTTCTGCAAGTGTGGCCAGGACACGAGCCAGGAGTACCTTTGGGATAATCAGGGTCTGACGTCGTATACAGACTAAGGCTGAAGAGCTTTCTAGCGACCCAACTGCTGCGTCTGGAAAAAAGAATTTTCAGGCAAAGAATATACAGACTTCTTGCAGAAACGGCCCTTTAGGCTTGGCGTCCAGTACCATGTCACCCTTTGAGTGACCACTCCGGGACCACTCACTGGTGTGTCAAGATTTAGAACACAGAGAGTTTCTCGGCGAGTCTTCATGTGCAGAGAACGAGGAGTTATGTATCATTCCTCAACGCGAGGGAAATTGACCAATTCGGTGACAGAATAATCCTCGTCCAGGTAGGCATCCTGTTATGCAGTCGTAAAACACTTCACGTTTATTTGGGGTTGTGTCTGCACAGCGCTGTGGGGATGAGATTTTTAAAGGTTTTGGGGGGTTTTATGGGAATGTTGCAGGCTCGGACTCCCATTTTACGTACCATAATGCAACGCCACTCAGATCTCGCATTGTTGATGACTTTGAATTGACAATATCCGCCGCATGAAGGGGACTGCGAAATCTCCAGGTCTCAATCCTGTTGAACATATTTAGGATGGCCTAGGGAGCCATTATTTGACTTTCACGCCCTTTCAAGGAGCCTACATGTGTTAAAAGCTTCCCTTTTGGAAAAATGGGATTTATTGCGGCAAGCGTTTTTTGTCGTACTTATTAACGGAATGACGGCTTGTTGTGACGCTTATATAGCAGTGCACGGTGGTCATATTCCATATTAGATGTTCCCAAGTTATATTGGATCATAATTTGACCATTTTTGATAAAACTTGTACATTAACTAACTCACCTCTTTATGATATTGTTACGTTGCTATATGCTTTCTCCTATGATAATGTATATCGCTGTGCCAAATTTTGTTACAATAAACGGAATTTTTCTCCAATTATCACTGATTTTGTGTTTGTAACCTTAATTTTGGTAGTATATTAATAATAAACTTTTCAACCATTGTTCACGAAAAATTGATGAATCTTTCTTAGAACTCGATTAAAACCGATAGTTTAAAAATCAAATTTTATTTCATTAATGAAATTGCCGGAGAAGCCCGTTATTTTATGAAAGTAAGAAATTAGAGAAACACTTCAACACTTCTTCCAAAGTGTTTAGAATTAACAGTTGTATGAAGACAATGTTTATGACCTCGCATTCTAATGTGATTCAGCTTCGGCTGTGAGTACCCTCGACTTCCGAGAAGTTTGTCGTGTGTATAGTGAACCATTTTGTATACTATAGAAAATTGGGAACCGTCTGTTAGCAAATATTCGAAAAAAGAATCTGCCTTATATATTCAGTACATATACAAGCGAAGAATTTTGTATCAAACTCTGACAACTAACAAATAAGCCCATCGTTTTTCGTATACCGATTACCAGGAAATGCTACTTATTGCAAAGAACTTTTCGTTTTTAAATAAATTATTATTATTAATAAAGTTAATTTATTCAATGCGTGCTGACACATTACTCCTTTTCGTCAGCTGGAATCCGCCAACGTTCCTCCGTAGGGGAAGATACATGCAAGACTCCTACTGCAAAATCGGGCTCCTGTGTGCCCGTTATTACTTGCCGCCGTTACTGGGGAAGGGGAAACATGCCCGATCTGAGAAATTCTTCTTGCGGGAATGAAACATCCTCGAATGTATGCTGCCCTTTAGCGGAAGATGACGAGACTACCCCATTATCGACAACGGAGGTCACAACTACATCTGAACTACCAACAACAACTAACGTGCCAACAAATGATACCATTGATAGCTCTTTGAGGAGACGAAGATTTCGGTTCTTTACTGAAAGTAAGATGATTTTTATTTTACTTTATGAATTTTTTTTAGAATTTGATGCACATTTCTTTGTATTTGCTGTGAATTTACCTTTCACTGCTTAATTTTCTACTGCTGGAAATTTCTGTTCATGGAAAATGTTTTTATTTTATTACTTTTTTTTTTAAATCAAGTGCGTATCTTAGCTAAGTTTCAACAAAGGAAAGGTGAAAAATTAAAACTTTTTTTCTTTAAACAATTCTTTTTGAATGACGAATTGAATGAAATACTATGTGTAAAGAAAACATGCATAGTTTGATGTATTCTAATGATATTTCTAGTGTGATCATAATTAACCGTACATTCCGTGAAAAGAAATAACTTCAGCCATCACGAATATTGTTGCAAGGAAGTCTTCATAAATTCAATATTGCAATCTTGTGACTTCAATTGCCGAAGTTCATCTGTTCCGTCACTGGTGCAAATGCAATCTTGTGACTTCAATTGCCGAAGTTCATCCGTTCCAGTCACTGGTGCAACTTGTTCCACAAGAATGACACAAACTAGATGCCATTCCATTTTATGTTGTCCTTGACTTCTTCATTCAGTTAAAGTTGTAATTCGGAAAAGAAAAATCAGGTGATTTTTGGTACATAAATACAAATAAATTATTATACCTGGGGCATGGAAAATTTTTAGAATGTTTCTTCATCAGCTGTACTACTCATTGTAATAAACTATAAATCTGTATCGGTTAAGAAACTTTTAGAAAAAAATCAAAAGTTTTTCAAAATACATTCCATCTTGAACATTTTTGTGCTGCAATTTCAAGAACTTTTTTCTGGAAATTTCATGCCAGTTTTTTTATTTTTTAATTATAGTGCTGTTTATGAAAAATTATCCTGATATTTTTCGAATCCTTGGCGCAATTAGTTTATTTTAATTTGAGTAAAGCTGGTTTTGTTTCTTTAAACTACAGCCTTAAAATATGGGTTTTACTTTTTTTTTATGCCAATATAAAATAGCAGGTCGGCTGTTACTCTATGACGCCAGTGAGACCAGCAACTTTGAAATGAAATAATCTACAGTAAGGATACAATACAACTTTCCGATGATTATGTTTTATTATCATTGTCCATATCTGTGTATTCACATTACGAGATGGAAAATTAAATTTTTCTGTCATCAAATTTTACAGTGCTTCTAGATGCAGGTAAATTATCCTGTGTAGCATTTTCAATCCTATGTATCACGCTGAACATCTATAGGATATGTCAGGATTTTTTGCCGCTCCTTATACATATTAGAATTTTACTAACTAGCAGAGATTTTGAAAATAATGAAGAAAGAATTTTTCTTTCGGGTAATGAATGAATCTTTTTAAAATATTGTTTAAATGTCAATATTTTTCTTTCTTCTTCAGATTGTGGTCAGAGTGGAGCAACATTTTCAAGAATTATAGGCGGACAAAATTCGGAGCTAGGAGCTTGGCCTTGGATGGTAAAAATTTTACGTAAAACCGCAAATTGTGCCATTTGAAATTTAAACGCTTCTATTTTTCAAAGTTGTAATTTGAACTTTTTTTACTTTTATTTGTAAATTAAGAATATTAAGAGGTAATAATGAAATTTTGACGTTTAGAATGACATCATTGCCAATGAGCAATAAAATCCAATTTTTAAAATGCATAATCAAATTTGTGCTAGGCACATGATTGCGAGAGGAGATTCTAGGTTTCATACAACATTTCTGGAAAATTTCTCTTAATTCATCTCTTCGGATAATAGCACTACTTATCACGCAGCACATATTACAAAGCTGATAGAATTTAACAATATTGCTCCATGTTCCTAAAATCATATTTCCGTGATATATATTTCTGAAAGGGGGCTATGCACTCTGATGTGTTTGTTGTATTATATCAGGTTGTAACGAAAGTTTTCCGCCAGATTTACTTGAGTCAGCTCACGCGGTACCCAGCTATTGACCTTATATGTCAAGTTTATGCGATGCTTAGCGCGACTAATGGACATGGCACTAAAGTCTAACTCTTTTAGCTAGCTCTCGTGGATGAATATTTTATCTTCTTCCGCAAATTCTCGTAGGCGGGCCTCATCAGCATCAGTAGTCTGGTCAGAGCGCTCTGCTTCTTTAATATCCTAGTCCTCGTTTTTGAGCTTTCGGTACCAAATCTTCACAGTGTCATGATTCAACAGTAGTACCTTAAGCTGTACACATGATTCAGTGTCATTCTGTAGCTGACTTTTTGCGACAGAAATGAGAGTAAATGATGGATCAATCTGGTAGCGTGATAGTTCCATTTCAGACACCTTATACTTAATCATAACGATATTGTTTTACGGATTTCACAACACAGTGCTCTAAAACAAGTCTTTTCTTTCAAATAACAAAAATCGTTTTACAAAATATTGGCAAAGACACCAACGCGAACTGCTTGTGCAGGCAATACTTGGAGTGGCGGAAAACTTTCGTTACAACCTAATACATGCACTGCGATGACATCATTGCTAATAAGCCATAAAATTCAGTCTTTAAAAATTATCATCCAACTACGTAAAACGGATAAAAATAAATTACTTGGAAGTTTTGTGCACAGTGATTTTAATGGCAAAGTGTCTGTGTAACCTTTTAAATTATACAAAAACAAATAAAAAATGGTACAAAAACACGATTTGCACACACAATGTTGTCAGGATAAAGAATTTTTTCAATAGCAAAGCACAGCTGTTTTTCATTACCAAAATAAATATTATAAAAGAACGCTTACATAGAGTACAAACACGAATGCATGTTTTGGGAGTATACAAATGAGGATGAACGCTCAAGAACCAATTCTTTGTTTGATTGTAATAGATTTTAAAGAACAAGTTAATCTATATTCACATTACAGCTTTCATGTTGCTCCTGACGTAAAGAACGCTCTCGACGCTACGGAAACCTGTCTATCGCCATTAAAACTGAATTAAAATGTTCCCAACTCATGCCTTTTCAAATATTATTTACCTTTAAGATACAACTAAACAGATAATCAGAATGCGGTATTACTCCCCTCCGAGATAAATACATTTAAACTAGATAAATTTAGACCTCTGATAATGATATGCAATTTTCTGATGGTGTAATTTTGCTGAACTTCTCTAAGAAAATATCAAATTCATCCTTGTTAAAAAAAAGTGCCATTTTTTAAGGCAATTAAACTGAAGAAATGTTTACATTATAGGAACTTTAAAGTTTTTAATGTGATCACTACTAACAGCAATACCGCTGTTTATGACAATCATGTCAATAGCGATAGTACACACAAAGGGAACCTTTACTTCTCGAATTTGCAAAGCCTCCGTCCATATTTCTCCAATTAAAAATCATTTATAAAAAAAATAAGCTGCAATGTTTTACTGTGAAAATCGATATTTGTTCTATTGCAACATTTATTTCTTTATCTATAACATTTTCTATATCCATAACATATGTTTTCTGTTCCATATAGGCTGTTATATATTTACTTAGAAGAGGTACTCGAAGTGCAGAATGTGGGGGAGCTTTAATTACTACATCGCATGTTTTAACGGCTGCTCACTGTACAGTGACATCTAGACGAGGACAAACGTAAGAACACATTTACTAGCTAATTGTATGATTAGGATAAAAGTTCTTTTTGCATTAAGTAGGTGGATATTTCGCAATGTAGATCAAATGACCGCCTGAATAAGCATATTTATGAAGTAAATTTGTAATAGTTCAGGTAGCCCAGAATCTCTATTTTATAACCAAAACGTTTATTCTTTGAAATAAGTTTCATAATATTAAAGAGATTCAAAAACATGAAAACCCGATAATATTTTAAATTAAAACGCTTAAAAAATAATTTATTACGGGGTTTGTAATAGTTCAGGTAGCCCAAAATCTCTATTTTATAACCAAAACGTTTATTCTTTGAAATAAGTTTCATAATATTAAAGAGATTCAAAACCATGAAAACCCGATAATATTTTAAATTAAAACGCTTAAAAAATAATCGATTACGTTTTATTTACAGCATTGTATAATATTTATTATATATACAGCTGTGTCATACCATTTATGTTTGCCATGACTTTGATCTTTTCAACAAATAATAAAAAGCTATTTTCATATTCTTTTAACCAACTGACCAAATATACCATATTACCAACAATATTATTAGGCGGAAGGAAAGCTAACCATCTTACACTACCTGCATGGGCGCCGGCAGCATAGGGCAAGGGGGGCGATGCCCCCCTGGATTTTTGTATGCAGTGTTTTCTCTAGTTTTTTTGCTCTTTCCAACATGGTAACCATACGTTTAAGTAGTCTTTGCCCCCTCTTGAGTAGTCTTGCCCCCCCCCCCCCTGGAGTAGTCTTTGCCCCCGTGGGAAATATTCTGCCGGCGCCCATGACTACCTGTGAAATGGACCAAACTAAAACCACTGACTTTATGCATAAACATCTCGTGCAGTCAAAAGTTTCAAAACGAAAAGTGTAGGAGATAATGCCAAATCAACTACTCTTCAAACTATTTTTTTTCACCCATTAAAGAAACGCAAGTCTTCTAAAAGTTTAAATAGCTGTGAGAGCAGTGATTTTATTTTGTTGTTGTTGTTGGAACATGTATTCGGATTTGTGTACTTGTCCACGAGGAACCGCTTATAAATCCACGTCAAAGAAAGGACAAACACAAGGGGGGGGGGTCAAATGCCTTGGGGGAGGACTTTTCTGGGTATCTAGCGCGTATTGACGTTGATATTGACGCGTATTGACGTGACTAGCGCGTATTGACGACAGCCCCCCCGAGAGGACAGAACCCTGTTCCTCCACTTGAGCCATCTCCCAATGTCAGTGGCTTTAACCACTGTGCTACACTTTGGTGATTTTATTTTTTATTTTTTATTTTTTAGAGGGTTGGAAAAGAAACGAAGGAAATGTCACTAGTTGCCATGGTAATACTTCAGAAGATATATTTGCTTTTCTCGTAATACTTTGGTGTTTTAAAGTTCTTGACTATATAAATTTATACCAATGTTATTTTATAAACACAAATATACGGGGTGCCTCTAACTGTTTGATCAGTGAGACTTTTGAAAAAAAAAGTTTTAACATTAACCTTATGCTTCAAATAAGAAAAGTTTTCTGATGGCAAATCGTTACTTTTGATACCATAAATTTAATAAAGAGCCGTATATCTAATAGTGTGATTTGTATTTGATTGCCGTGTTTGTTAAGCAGAAAATTAAAAAATCTACAATAAAAGTTTCAGGTATTGAATTTCAAATAGTGTCAGTTAATCCAAATATACAGAGTCTTTGATTTCAAAATGAACACACTATTATTATTATGTGATTAGGTACTTTCTTTGTGTAACCACAATGCAGTAAGGTAAGTGGTTGTTCCTAGAGGGTTTTTTTTTGGTAAGTTAAAAAAAATTGTCTTAACCTCTATTCATGTATTTTTTTATTATTTAAGACCATTGCGTATACATTTGTCTACTTAACACTATACAGTAATTAAAGATTTTGAAAAAATAATTTTGCAAAAAATAATAAAATACAGCTTTTCATAGTGATCTAAAGGCACAACATGGTATTATACCTCGGACCAGCAAGTGTTATACCTTGGGTCACAGTAAAAAATGAACTGGAAAATCAATTTTTTTCACACAATTCAGACTATAAATGACTGTGTTACTAAATAAGGATTGTCATTAAAGAATCTTGAAATAAGTGTCTTGAGTTATTAATGTTAATTAGTAGAGGGTCCTTTTACTGTTCTGTTTTTCTCTTCTTTGGTATGTCTCATTATTCAGCATCTGCATAGGTTACGAACACAAAAGAAACATACAGTTCTATTAGTAAACTGAAGAAATAGGATGGATTTTTGATTTGTCATCTGTTGTAAGAAAAAATAATCGTGTATTGACCCGAAGTACAATGTAACCCAAGGTATAACCACTTCTCCTATCGATGTGTTATATTATGTCCTTATGAAATTTGAATTTATGCAAATGTTTTTGTTACAAAAATTTACTTTCTCAGAGTAAACTACTTTTCTTTGTATCATACAGAATGTCCCCAAAAAGGTGGTAACGGGCTTTAATTCTATATCTATGAGAGATAAGAGGGCAATGTAAACTGAAAAATGTTCGAAATAAGGTCGGAAATCCCCTCCTTCATGTACAAAAAGTTACTTTTTTAATTTGTGCACGACCCCGTGCAAAAACATTCTCTATTAGTAAAATGTGCCCCATACACTAATAAGGTGATGTACCAAATTTGAGCCTTTCATCATACAACGTCGCAGAGATATCTTTAAACAAAGGGGATCGGGGACTATGCATGAGTTTGAATGTAAACGTTTATTACTAGAGTAGAAAAAAAGATTTTCTTTCGTAATTTCTGTACGTACCCATGAAATGCGATCAACAGACGTGATTTTTTTCTCTTCGAGAGCCATTGAAAAGTGGTTTAAGTCAGCATTATATCTATCTTCTTATCTCTGACACTTTTTAAAGTATAATTATCAAATTTTGTATGTCACCTCCCTACCCTCCAACTACTATGGAACATAATTAACCGCTTTTTCAAACAAGAATTTTCAACATAAAGTATAACAAAATTTTCGCGCCAAGTAGATGGGGTAGATACTATTTTGAAAAAATATTTAAGAAAGTATATGTTTTTTTAAAAGTGGTTAATTATATTCCGTAGTAGCTGGAGGATATGGTCACCTCATTAGTGTATAGGGCACGTTTTACTTAATGGGAATTGTTTTGTACGGGGGTCGTATACAAATTTAAGAGTGCAACTTTTTGTAAATGAACAAGAGGAATTTTTTTCTTAACGAAGTCTTATTTCCGACCTTATTATGAACATTTTATCAATTTACACTGCCCACTTTATCTCTAACAGATACAGGATTAAAGCCCGTTACCACCTTTTTGGGATATCAGAAAATCTATAAAATGCTACTTTAAAAAGATATTCGCTGAAGCTTGGCCAGGGCTTCGGTTTAAAATGCTGTTTCATTAACTAATTACATTACCACAATACTTCTAACAAGCACAATTTTTACTTCCAGGTTCAATCCAAGGCAATTGTTGGTACGTCTTGGAGAATTGGATTTAGAATCTGATAACGACGGGGCTAAACCAATCGATGTGAAAGTAAAATCAATAGTTAAGCACGACAAATTTAGTATTCGTACTTTTCAGAACGACATAGCAATATTGGAATTGGAAAAAAGTGTTGACTTCACTGATAATATTTCACCAATATGCCTTCCTTTTACCGCTTTTCCGGACGACAATCTTGCAGAAAGAAAAGCCATTGCAGCAGGCTGGGGATCAACTCGCTTTGGTAAGATTCAATATTTCTTTGATTTATTTTATAAAACAATGATTTGTTTATAGTATGAAATATGTTTTCAAATTAAAACTAAAATGTTGGTATTGCTTATTCTTGCAATTTACTAACAGAGGTATTCCCGAAACGCGATGATTCTGCGAGCTAGGTAACCTGAATTGCCGGTTTGATTCTTAGTGACCACGCGGAAATTTTATTTGTCAGATGTCATGATAACCTTTCTATTTGGTAAGGTGAACACCATTTTCTGCTCTAACGGCCGTATTCACCAAGTGCTTGACACCCGTGTTAACCCACCAAAACGAGGGTCAGATGCCGAATGGATGTACAGGTTGGCCATAATTAAACTGCACGTGTTCAAGGGGTGCTGGAGAGAAAACTACAGGGAATATTCTAGTGAAATTTGGTATCTACACGTTTCAGAACATGCGCAAGTCAAATATGTAAAACAAAATCGCCATTTTTGCCCGATAGATGGCGCTGTATCGTATTTCAACGCTTATCGGCTGCATATATGCAAATTTTAAGCTCATCGAACAGTATAAAAACAAGACGACATTGAGTAATGGTCAATCATGACTCTGAATAAGAAGGAACGTGCATTGTTAGTGAAGATATTCTATCAGAATGGTAGCAGTTATGCAGCTACTCTGAAAGAATACCGGCGTATGAAACGATTAAGAAGAGGTCCAATGAGTGTCAATGAGAATAAATAATGGTTTAATTGTTTTCCAAAGCGTCTTTATGAATTGTTTAATTTGTGATCTTAATTTACGTTAATTTTTGATTACATGTTACTGTAAAAATTTAATTACTGAAGCGAATTGTATGGAATTTTGATAAACTGTAAATGATGTTTTATATTGTTTATATGCCTCTTAGAATGTCACTACGCTCTGTCTATCGGTTTTGGAAGTTGTATATGCCACCGTTGAGCTTTGAAATACGATACAGCGCCATCTATCGGTCGAAAATGGCGATTTTTTTCATATTTGACTTGCGCATGTTCTGAAACGTGTAGATACCAAATTTCACTGGAATATTCACAGTAGTTTTCTTTCCAGCACCCCTTGAACACGTGCAGTTTAATTATGGCCACCCTGTATATTTGATGTCTATTTAACGTCTGAAAGGGTTAACACGGGTGTCAAATACTTGGTAAATACGGCCGTAACTTTTTCAATAACTCGTTCCGCTGAGTTAACTCGTGTTTAATGTTTGTTGAATACGGAGATTAGTGAATGACCGGAAATTACAGACGGTTTACAGTGTTTGCGTACGGGAATTTTCAGTAAATTGAAAGTGATAAGCTTACAGAAAAGATAAACATCTGTCTACTAAAGTTTTAGAAAAAAATATCTATTGGGCATTTAAGTATAGTGAAGAATATCATGCTGTTAATAGGCCCAGAAAAACCTATTATGAATAAAAGACATTTTTGTATTATACACGTTGCAGGTTTCTCAGTTTTAGAGCAATGCTTTCTTTAATTGAAAGATTAAACCCTTCTTGGTAAATATGAATAAATCAAATTACAAAGTGTAAAAGTTTTATATACACTGCAAGAAAAGAGAAAAAAAAAGAACAATTTGTGAAATATATATCTTTAGTTCTATTTCTGACAAAAATAAGCTGTTTGGATCCATGTTCATAACAAAATTTTTTATCTTTCTACATTAATTTTAAATTTTTGCGGGGGCATCTTCATAGTTATTTTTCACTCAAATTGGAAAATTTGAATGTAAATAATTATTTTTATGTGTTCACTCGTTTTCTTGAGGCACAATTGCACCAGGCTGCCCCCCCCCTTCATTTTCAAAAAAACTTTTTAACAAAAAATTTAAACCGCCGAAAAATCTGAAAAGTAAAAAATAATAAACCTTTTTTATTTAACCTTAATAACTAAGTTCTTAAACTAATATAAGTATACCTAAGTATATATTTTTGTAATTAGTTCGAGTTTTTAATTAACCTTAAGAACTAAGTTCTTAAACTAATGTAAGTATACCTAAGTAATTTTGAGTCGGTGCCAAACAATCAATGAACAAGAACACTAAATTACCTAAATCTCTATTGTTAATAGGGGTAATTTATTGTTCACACAGAGATTTTAATGCTGAGTTGTGTATTACAAAGTAGACCTCCCAATCTCTGCATTTCTGCTAAAGCTCGTTCATCGTGAGCGACGTGCGGAGAGCGCATTTTTTGGAATGTGAATGTTTATCGCTGGAGATTTCACGTTGCATTGCTAATTTGATTACGTTATTTCTTTAAATTAAGGTAATTTAGTGATTTTTGTTCATTGATTATGTGGTACCGACTCAAAATTACTTAGGTATACTTACATTAGTTTAAGAACTTAGTTATTAAGGTTTATTATTTTTTGCTTTTCAGTTTTTTCGGCGGTTTAATTTCTTTGTTAAAAAGTTTTTATTTTATAATTTTTTTGTGGCTATAAATCTCCAGCGATAAACATTAACATTCCAAAAAATGCGCTCTCCGCACGTCCCTCACGATGAACGAGCTTTAGCAGAAATGCAGAGATTGAGAGGTCTACTTTGTAATACACAACTCAGCATTAAAATCTGTGAGTGAACAATAAATCACCCCTATTTTCCCCCTTAGGGTAGGAATTTTTTTTCCAAATTTATATGGGACCAACTCGAGGTATACCCTATCCAATATAAAAAGAATTATCAAAATCGGACTACTCTGTAAAAAGTTATGCGTGGTCATACATTACAATCAGTGAGTGAAAAATCAATCATCCCCTGTTTTCCTACCCTTAGGGTTGGGATTTGTTTTCCAAATTTATACGGGACCAACTTCGGGGTATACCCTTTCCAATAAAAAAAGAATGATCAAAATCGGATTACTCTGTAAAAAGTAATGCGTGATCATACATATATATATATATATATATCATTACCACTGGGTTCCCAGGGCAGTTCATCTGGGCCCGAGTTTAGGAGATGACATACATGCAAGAAAAACCGACCACGATTCGATTAACCCTTTAACGCGCAGTGTTCCCGCTCTGGGAACACCAAACTCTGACGTTTTGACTGTTGCCAGTCACGAAGAATAGATTTGATTTCTATAAAAATAGTTGCGGGTGACATAGCTTCAAGAGAATCCTTTACTTTTTAGCACGTCCTTTCCCGTAAAAAAATGGTCATGATAATTTTTAACAGCACTGACATCTGCTGAAAAATGGAAGAATGCGAGAACAGCTGGATAGATTGCCCAATGCTGAAAAATGGGCAGCCGTTGCCATCGCTCGACTTAACTACCAGCAAGATGGCGGACGATCGAAGCGTTCATCGCGTGCCACAGATCTAGAGACCCTTTTTTGACGCAGCTGGCGTTTCGATCGTCCGCCATCTTGCTGGTAGTTAAGTCGAGCGATGGCAACGGCTGCCCTTTTTTCAGCATTCGGAAGGGTTGCGCCTCAAAGGTCTATCAGTGGTTAAGCTTGGAAAAAGTAGTGAAAATGAGACCACATTATCATTTGCTGCCACAGAATCCCCCTAATCAGTGCTAAGAATCTGTCTTTATCGGATATTTCTACTTCACAAAAACAATTTCCATTCTATTTCATATTTACAATAGTAAAAGGACGTTATGCATAAAATATCTCTAAAATTTCTAACTAAAAAGTAGAAGATGAAAGATATAAAGCCCTTGCTAATTTGTGGGCCCGCTTCTCATTGCCAAGAAAAAGACCCATTTTGAATAATTTAGGGTGCTCTGACACCCAAATTATTCAAAATGGGTCTCAAATGGGAAAATGCTCTAGCATCTAATTTGTGGCTCTAACTGAATCTAATGTATGTACCTTCATTCAAGGTACATACGTTAAGGGTTGTAATGGTTTGAAATCACACAATTTAGGGTGTTCTGACACCCCAAACCACCCCCTCGCTTCGACACCGTTGCAGTGATTACGACATAGGCGATTCATGAAAGCATCTGTGCAGTTTTAAGAGCCATTGACATAGTGATACTTCAAAATGCGTGGAACAAACTTTATTTTAGGTTAGATGTTTATCGTGTAAAGCCTTGCTATATTTTTATTACAATCAGTGATAGACGAAATTAAATTTTTGGAAATTTAAATACATAAAGCAAGGTCACTTATTTGTGATCACCCTATATAATAGCATATTATGCGTTGGTTCGCAACTCTTAAAATCCGAAAGAAATTGAGGAACATTTAGTGTAATCGTTGTATACCAGTATATTATTTTCGCGAACAACTGGTCAGAACAAATGGTCTTGTAAGAAATGCTCTACCATCTAATTTCTGGCTCTAAGTGAATCTAATGTATACACCTTCATTCAAGGTAAATACATTAGGGATTGCAATGGTTTAAAATCAATCAATTTAGGGTCTGCAACATAAATTTTAATTTAGAGTTTCCTCGTTAAAAATTATTTATTTATTTTCACTAGAAATGAATCACCGTGGTTTATACTTCTATATAATAAAAAAGTATAAAGTCTACATATTAAAATTAATTTTTTTTGTTGCAATATACTCTATCGATTAGCTCGAGCTGGGATTTTAAAAAGAAAGGGAGTTAAAATCGTGGATTTTTAAAGCGCCAATCAGTCCCTTAATTTTTAATTTTGGTTACTAGACGGTATTTGAAATTTTCGGTCCGTGCAGAAATCTATGAAGAAACAAACACATTGCAATCTGCGGAAAGGGCATGTATACATAACGTGACCATTTATTTTTTCCTTCAAAACGGGACATCTACTACTTTTTTGGCAATAGTGTATTCATTTTCTTCCTCAAAACGGGACATCTACTGTTTTTATGGTAATAGTGTACGGAGACTGAATTTATAGGTCTGGGTATCTTTTAGTTGTTAAGAAAACGCGCAAAAAAAGCTTGTGTTAATGTTAATATCAAAATAAAATGAAAAAAAAATCTATGCTAAAAGCACATAAACTATAAAAAATAGTGCAAACGTACGTTTCGGGTGGTACAAGGGGTCGGCCCTTCTTCGACTTCAAAAACACCATCCGACACAAAGCAGAAAGGTAGGAAAGTGAGAAATGTAAACAAAAGGACACACAGAAAAAAAAGGAAGTTGTCATTCGGAAGGAAAAAAAAATCGTAGAAAATCAGAGTGAAAAAGTAAAATAAAGTGGAGATCGGGGAAGGGGGAGGAACAAGCGAAAGAAGAACATGACTTTAAAAAAAGAAATAAAAATTAAATAAATTGAAATAGTTGACAAAAAAGAGTATTAAAAGAACAAACACAAAAACAATACATTCCGCGGCGTTCTCTTTGCATCTCGAGAGGGGAGGGAGGGAGGTCAGTTTTTTTTTTTTTTTTTCCAGACACTGTCATTGGATGATTTTAGATTTTTTAGCGGCCTTTATTAAAATCGTTACCGTGGGCTGCTTCTCTTTCTAAAAACGGGACAATACGGTGTCCTAAAGCTGTGCTTGGGGACAACGGCACAAGCCACCTAAAAACGGGACTGTCCCGTTCAAAGCGGGACGTATGGTCACCTTATGTATACAAGCTATATAAATAGATGAGAAGCATGTGGCTAATAAATCCTTAGAGTCGATACTACTATGTATTGCGCAAGTTTTAGGGCTGTTTTCGAGACTGGTAATGAAGATGTGAGGGTTTGTGATGTCACTGGATAGAATGACCTTAACATATGCAGTATGCTGTATGCAGTATCTAAAGTCGAGGGTTTTTTTGTTCTTTAAAGTAGGGCAGTCATTAAGCTTGAAATTATATAGACTGTTATTTAATTCTACGCAAAATTTAGATGGTCCCGGAAGTGCAAGACTCCAAGAAGTTCAGCTAAGGATATGGCGAAATGACTTATGTAGAGAAGTATTTAGAAGAGATGTACCTATAACGCAGGCAAATTTGTGTGCAGGTGATGGTGATACAGATGCTTGTAGAGTAAGTATTAGTGATTTCGTAGGATTCAGATATTTCATGTTGTTAAATTGAAAATGAAGCAGCACCAGTAGGATTGTATTTAACCGTTTGACTGCTATGCAGCGATATTGCGCTTTTGGAATGTACACTTGGGTGGAGCGAAAAATTAAATTTTGCCAAATTTTTTTTTAATAGCTATAAAAATGTGACCCAACCTTTCAAAAAGCGTATCCTGAAATATTTTTTATTTATTTTGAGTTTATCTACCCGCGCATTTGATTTGAATTTTCGAGACTTCTCTTTTCTGGATCTTAACAGCGCCAGAGCAGGAGAACAACAGCCAAGTAAGTAGCCAACGAATCGTAATCGGTTTTTGCAAACCCCTGTATACATGAGGGGAAGAAGGTGTATTCAACATCAACAGCTCTCTGTCAGTGTGCCTGCGCAAGCGCATGTGCCATACTGACCGTCTTAGTCACTGATTTCCTGCTTATTACTCTTCTCAGTTCCATTGTATTTAGTTTTGTTTGCAGTTTGTTTTAGAGTGAAATATGGAGAAAACAAGAAAAGCGTCTAGTTGTTCTATTTTTGGCAATATTGAAGAGCTGAAAGGTAATATGTTACCTACTTATAAGGAGGTAATGAAATTTTATAATTTTGTGAGATATCAGCTGAAGTTAAAAATGGACACTCGAAAAGAGCCGGCCGTTTCGGATATTGCTGAAACTGTTGCGGTGAGAATCGAAACTATATGGCACAAAGCTTCCATTGCAATCGTATCCCATACTCGCGTCATACAATTAATTACAGCTTACCATACGAAATGTAAAAAGATGATAAAATTTTGGAAGCGATTGCCTGAAGATAAAAAAGGAGAATTCTACGCCAAAAGTAACAAACTATTTGATATTTGTTCTTGTAAGTGCAAAGATTTTCTGCAATGCAAATGCCCAAAAGAAAGAAGAGTTGCGAAAGAAGAACAACTTTTTCTGACGGATCAGAGGACTGACAGGAAAATGGTTATTGGTGGTATAGACGTTTCACAAACGAAAAAAAATAGAAAAGCGAAATGATAGAAATCAAAAACTAGAACAATATTACGCTTCTGTGACATATGGGGATAAACAGGAGAATAGAGTTGAACTTTCTCCACGAGCCCCTCTTATATCGGATGAGTCAGAAGATACTGAAGAAATAGACGATGGCTTAGAACAGTGTTCTTCAAAGCGCCAAGCTTCCAAGAAAAAGCCAAACTCATATTGTCATCTTTGTCAAAAACATGTGACCGATATGGCGTATCTGATAGAGCTGCTGCAGCAATCGCATCAGCAGTTCTTCATGACATTAAGTCAGATGTCGAAGTAATAGATAGATCAAAATTGCGCCGTGAAAGATCAAAAGGACGCAAAGAAATATTAGCTAAAAATAGAGTTGTCAGTGTTCCAGCTATATACTTTGATGGCAGAAAAGATAAAGTTTTAAATGTAGTAAAAAAGGGAGTCAAAAAATATCGCCAAGTTACTGTAGAAGAACACATTTCTGTTATCAAGGAACCTGACTCTGTTTATGTCGGCTACGCTGTCCCAAGTACTGGGACGGCCAAGAGCATAGAACGTGCTATGTATGACTTGTTCTCTTCTGAAAACGTTTCATTGAGAGAAACTGTAGCTGTTGGTTGTGATGGAACAGCAACAAACACAGGGAAAAATGGTGGTGTAATACGGTTGTTAGAAAAACGTTTGAATCAACCTTTACAATGGATCATATGCCTTTTACACACGAATGAATTGCCTTTAAAACACCTTTTTTCATTCTTAGATGGGGCAACTACTGGGCCAAGTTCCTATTCTGGTACTATTGGAAGATTGCTAGAAAAATGTGAAGAAAATCCTATTGTACGGTATGAAAAGATAGAAAGCGTTTTGCCGGATATTTTGGCCGATATCATCAAAGACCTAAGTTCTGACCAACGTTACTTGTACGATATTACATCAGCTGTAATTAGTGGCGATTGTCCTCCCGATCTAGCACACAGAGCTCCAGGGAAAATGTCGCATGCTCGATGGTTAACAAAAGCCAACAGGCTATTAAGGTTATATATTTCCACAAGTAAACCATCTGAAAACCTTAATCATCTTGCCACGTTTGTTGTTAGAGTTTACGCGCCTGTTTGTTTCCAAATTAAAACTCATCTGTCATGCAAAGATGGGTCTAGAAATTTTTGGAAATTGGTTTCGAGTTCTCGATACCTTCCAATTAAACTAAAAAAAGTAGTCGACCCTGTCATTGAGCGGAACAGTTTCTTTGCGCATCCTGAGAGAATCTTCTGTTGTCGATGCTCTCAGATCCTGAAAAACACATTCGTGAACTTGCTGCTAGAAGGATTATAAAAGCAAGAGAAGCGACTAATTCTGAAAAGGTCCCTCGTATTTTTGAGGTCCCTAAAATTAAGCTTAATGCCAAATCATACACAGACCTTATAGATTGGCAACAAAAATATTTTCAACCTCCCATCCTTAGAGACGTCAAGAATGAAGATTTGCTTTCGATGGTGGAAACAAAAGGAAGTACAAAAATACCTTTTCTAAGACTGCCATGCCATACCCAGGCTGTAGAACGTTCAGTGAAGATACTAACAGAGATTTCTATGCAGTTATGTGAAAAGAAGGCCAGAGAAGGTCTCATAAAATCAAAAATTGAGTCAAGAAAACTCATGCCCAAATTCGACACCAAACGTGATTTTAAGGTCTCTTTTGACTAATTTTATGTATGCTTATGTATGTTTTATGTTTTAAGTGGCTCACATTTTTAGTAAATTAGCATTAATTTGTTCTATCTGACTTTTTTTCATAATAATAAATAGTTTAATAGAATTTATAAACAATATGCTCCTTCAAGTTTTATCAGTATGGTAGCAAAAATGTAAATTTTCAAAATAAATGCGCGGGTAGAAGGAAAATACTAATTTTAAAAAATTAATGCTTTTTAAAATCCTCTAATCTTGGGTCACACTTTGATCACTATTATAAATGAAAATTTAACAAAAAACTTTTTCCCATATAAGAGTGCTACACCCTCCAAAAGGCATTCGAGCAAGAGAGAAATTTCCTACGTTGGTTTCGTCTATTAAAAATTATTTATCATAGAATATGAGTGGCTATGCATAGAATATGAGTGGCTAATGTCATATTTATGCATATGAGGCTATGCATAAATATGGCATTCCATATTTCTATTAAGTTGTGCGTTTTTCAAAAACTCAATTATTTTTCGCAAATCTAAAATAGGAAATTTCTCTCTTGCTCGAATACTTTTATTGGAGGGTGTATGAGGATTTTGATGGATAGCAGTCAAACGGTTAATTACTTTTTGTAGCGTTCCTGCCTTTCCCTAAAGTATAATTTTCCATATTTCTAGAACTCAGTTTCAAAATTTCAATTATCTCTCCCCTTATCACTGATCATATCATTATCTTTATATAGGGGTGTTTCAAATTATTTGAACAGTGTGGAGCTCTAAAAATTTATTTTATCACTATACTTTCAATAAGAAAAAGTTTTCTAATGATTTCGCAATTACTTTTTATACTTATAATATTTGATAAGGGATCGTAGGTTGAAGAAACAGTTACTTTTTAGGGTGACGCTGTATGAAAAGCTCAGTGACCTTTAAAAAGTTATTTACGGAAAAAAAAGAAAAGAAAACGAAAAAAGAAAGCCCGCACAAGAGAGTAAATCAAATATTTATTGAGTTAAATTGGTTTTTTTGACCCCCCCCCGTTAAAACAAAAAATAATACAGAAATTACCCAAATTTGACTCTGAGAGTAATATTTTTCACCATAATACTATAGAAACTCCATTCTAAAATTTAGCTTATTTTGATGGAAAAGAGCTAAATAAAAGATTTTTTAAATAAATAAATAGTACCAATTTTGAATTTTTCAAAATTTTACATGGTCATTTTATATGCAGGGTAGTTATAACTAAAGTTCCACTTTAAAACCGCCAGAAAAGGCAAACTACTGGACCAAATGTTATGAAACTTGGTAATCGTGTAAAGGTGGTCATGGAAATTTATTACCCGCGGAAAAAGAGTTCAAAAATTCACCACCAGGGGGTTTCGTTCCCGGTAACGTAAACGTGAAACGTCACAGGTCAGTACAGCGCATGCGCTCGTATGAAGTTTACGGTATCTGAACTACTCCCAAAAGAGACTTTTTTGCAGGCCGCGGTTATACTGAATGCACGTAAAATCAGATAGGTAAACAAAGAAACATGACGATGGAAGATTTATTTGAAATTGCTGCGTTTGAAGGCACGAGCTCCGGGAAGACATGAAAATCCAGGAAAGCATAGCCTTCTGTAACTGAAAATATGCTACATTTCTTAATAATAAACTTTCTGAGACAAATTTTAGCAACAACAATTAAACTTCATTAAGTATCAAGCTCTAAGAGTGCCTAGTAAAGAAAGAAAAACAAATTATTTAACAAGATTTAATTAATGCTTAAGAATAATACAACGAGCATGAATCTTCAACTGAAACATACTTCATTCAAGTTTACAACCGCCGCTGAACTGTGATTTCTTAACCCATTTATGCCTAGCGTCCCTTTTTTGGGACGGCATTTTCGCTATTAGTCGAAAAAGTTATTTATTTTTCCTAGCCTTTATTCATGAGTATTGAGCTTCAACTCCACATTTTAACATGACAAAGTAGGATGTTGATATTTCGATTTTTATGCAAAATGATTTTAAAATAAATCATTCCTCGTTCAAGAAGTTGATATCAGAAATTTATCTATTATTTCTGTTATCAGTAAAAATCGAAGAAAGTCGCAAAAATATCCAGGCAAAAATGGGTTAAACTGTTTTGAGACTCGTGTAGTAATACATGTTTGATTAAACACAGTTCTTAGATTTCCAGCCTTGAAACATACAGAAAGGTATAAAAATAATTTATATATATATATATATATATATATATATATATATATATATATAAATATAAATGAAATTACTTACTTTTTTACTTTCCGAACACGTGCCATGTAAGGAAAGTATTGTAATCATGAAAAAATTCGACTTCGAGATTTTGGTGTATTGACACGTTTTGAGGTCTTCTGAATCCATTTATGCTATTTTTACGAGATGTATGTATGTATGTGTGTATGTGTGTGTGTGTGTGTGTGTGTGTGTTTGTGTGTATGTGAGTGAACACGATAGCTCCTGAACGGAGCATTCGATTGAGCTCAAATTTGGTATATATGTCATAAACCACCGTCGCAAGACCGGTATTGATTTTGGTGTGTATAGGACTTATAGTTTTTTTACAGGGTTACGACAAAGATTTCTTTTACATTATGGCCTATGGGGGGAAATTCTTGAAAGTGCGCTAGCGTTTAAACGGTGCATTCGATTGAGCTCAAATTTCTTATATATGTTATAAACCACCATCCTAAGACTGGTATTGATTTGGGTGTGTATAGGACTTATATTTATCCTACAGGGCTACAAAAAAAGATTTCTTTTACATTATGGCCTATGAGGGGAAATTCTTGAAAGTGCGCTAGCGTTTAAACGGTACCTTCGATTGAGCTCAAATTGGGTATATATGTTATAAATCATCATCTTAAGACCGGTATTGATTTTGGTGTGTATAGGACTTATAGTTTTTATACAGAGCTACGACAAAGATTTCTTTTATATTATGGCCTATGGGGAGAAATTCTTGAAAGTGCGCAAGCGTTTAAACGGTGCATTCGATTGAGTTTCAATTTGGTATATATGTTTGAATTATTCATCGATTAAAATTTATTTAAATGCATGTTAATGATCTTAATCGTAAGAGTTCGGAAAGTCGAGTGGAGTCACTCCAGATTTTTTAATTTATCCGATCTTCTTTTTCATATAATTTTATTAAATGTTCCGCATGTTCCTTCACTGTTTTTACTGAAAAGGGTTTTCCTCTCACATGTGCAACGGTTTCTTGGATATTTTCCCACCTGCTTGTGTTTTCGAAAGGGTTCTTAATGATGACATTTTTCAAAAGAAAAATGTCATCATATGTATTAAATCTTAATCTGATTTTTTCGTTCATTGCAAATGCAAGACACACAGTATAGCTTCAATCAACGACTCGCGTAACGTAGCCCGCTAAAATCGCTAACCGAACGTATGACGCTACGCTTCGGTTATTCGTACGCATGCGCAATTTGAGTGGAGGCTCGTTTAACGTTAACGTACCCGGGAATGAAACTGGTGTGCACAATCTCCCTCATGTCACGGACGTTTCCGTGCATCGCACCTTTCAATTCCGCCAATTCCAGTAGTTTTTGATTATCACCATAAACAATGCTTTTGAGACAACCTTACGCCCAGTTACGTTTAAGAAACGATTGCAATCATTTTAAACTGGTGTCTTCCATGTCTTATTTCGTTTACCACTGTTACATACTGTGCCATTTCTCCCCTGGTGGTGAGTTTTTGAACTTTTTACTTTCCCCGGCTAATAAATTCACAAGACCTTATTTAGACGATTACCGAGTTTGATAACATTTGGTCCAGTAGTTTTCCTTTTCCGACCGTTTCAAAGTGGAACTTTAATCATACCCCCCCTCCCCCTGTAAATTCGAGAAATTCACAAAAACAGAAATTTTTTTTATAACTTCAACTCTATGTCAAATTGATATTGAGGTAAAGCCGTTTAAAGATTTCTATACCATGCAAAATTTCTGACTTTTTCAAAAACTCATAACTTGGAAATAAAAGTTTTAAAAATCTGATAATTTGTATTTTTTATCTATTGGGCTAGTGCTACTTATAAAATAAAAATCATCACGATCTAAATAATACGTGACATTTTGACCACTGGTTGGTTTTGAATAAAATTACCGGCTTTCCTAATGGTGTCCTGAGTAGGATTTGTGATACCTTTTTAATAGGTGGCTATTCTACAGTTAAAACGGGAGAACTGACTAACCAAATTTGGTAAATAACTACACACGAGATGTGCTCAAGGAATCTAGAAAAATAAAATTAAGTTCAGTTAATGCCCACTAGGTAGCGCTTTGGTTAAAAAAACCGCAATTTTAACAATGGAAATGACTAATTAGAAATGTACAAACATTTTCAACATTTATTCAATAATTTTTGGCCATTTAACTTCTTTAGGTCATTTTTTGAGCTCATTTCGCCATGCAAAGCGCCACCTAGTGGACATTTTTGAACTAACTTAAAAAAAAAAACTTTGAGTGGATCCCGTGCACAGTCCAATTGTCAAATTTGGAGGTAATCTGTTCACCCGTTTCAGCTACAGAATGCTATTTATCGAGGGGGAGTGGGGAGAGTTCAAAGTCGCACTGTATACTCAATTCTTTTATATTTTTCATCTTATAGGGTGATTCTGGAGGTCCATTGATGTTGGCAGATTCAAATTCAAAATTTTACGTGGTGGGTATCGTTTCATTTGGTAAAAAGTGTGCTGAACCTGGAATACCTGGAGTTTATACTCGAGTCACAACGTTCCTCGACTGGATAGAAGAAAACATTGGATAATGTATTGTACGGGATCTTCGCCTTGGCACTTCATCATGTATCCTATGCTATCAAGTCATATATTGGGACTCCTTCAAATGTACATAATTCATGATTTCATACTGTTTAATAAACTGAATTTATATTGGAGTTCTCTTATTGAAAATGTTTTGACCATTTGGCTGGATAAGAGACGTTTATATAGGATAACTAATCATCTGAATTCATTTCAGAAAAATAGCAAAAAAAAATAGATTATATAATTGACAAGCAAGCTATTTCAATTAGAAAGTAAAAAAAAAATAGGTACAAGAATGTACATAAATATCATTAAGTAAATTACAAACAGATTGAAGTTCTGTGACATGATTTAGTGACTTCGCTTCGTACAAGGAGTTTTGTTTCTAGAATAAACAAAATCATGCAAGTTGATCAGGGGCGTAGCCAGAAATTTTTCATGGGGGGGGGTTACGACTACTACAACTCATATATATGTATACGTGTATGTGATAAAGTAGTGAAGAATATACATTTTGTATGGCAAAAAATTCCTCATGGGGGGTTTATGACCCCCTAACCCCCCCCCTTGTCTACGCCCCTGAAGTTGATTGATAAATAAGAATGGTTTATATTAGAACTTTCTAAGTTATATTATAAAAGTCATATCAATCTGTAACGCACTTAGTGACTTACCCTCCTAAAATGATTTTTTTACTGCAGATGAGCAAAATATATCAAATTTTAGCTCCATCATTCTTTACACAGATTTAATGAGCAGTTTGCATCAAAATCCGAATCATCGAAAAATCTTTGAAGATACGAGCATTAGTGGCCGCATTCGTAAACGCCAAGCGATTTACACAGGTGCAACGACTTTCCATCTAAGGTGTTCGTAAAGGAAACTGCATTCAGTTTATAAACTAGAGCGTTCGTATACAAAACTGAGTGCGGCTAGTTTCAAACTACGAAAACTGAGCACGGAGCAGGCTCATCCAATTGTTGAGAGGACACTCTTGATGCAGGTTGTTGTTATGAAATGGCGTCCGTAGTTGCAAAAAGTATGTTGCATACCAATGTGTATCATAGTGGTTAAAGCCACTGACATTGGGTGATAGCTCATTTGGAGGAACAGGGTTCTGTCCTCTCGGGGGGCTGTCGGTCTAGCGGTCTGGAATTTTCTCCAGATGTAACGTGAATACGCGCTAGATACCCAGAAAAGTCCTCCCCCAAAGCATTTGCCCACCTCCCCCGTGTTTGTCCTTTCTTTGACGTGGATTTATAAGCGGTTCCTCCTGAACAAGCATACAAATCCGAATACATGTTCCAACAACAACAAGTATTTTGCATGGTATGTTGTTATGAAAAGTATTTTACGTTTACTGAAGCTGCTAGAAACTACAACGAAGATACGGAATTTTTCAAAGGTAATCATTTTCTTGTATTTTTCATTTTAGTAAATTCAAAATGCATGTTTTTAGTGTTGAGATTGATGTTGATTGAAACCGTTAATAGCAAATTGGAAGTTCTCTTGCTAAATACTTTTGAAAAAATGCAAGTTTAAGTTGAAGTTTCTAAATTCTGGGCACTTCAATTATGGCCACTCTTTCTTTTAAAAGTCCTGTTCATTTTATAGTGAGTATGTACTAAAAACTCTCCTCAGCAAAAGTAACGCATTCGAGAAATGTAAACAAACACGTCTCCTAGGCGACGAAATTAAATAAACTGAAGTTGTTCGTAAAGGCAAAAGAAACTGATAGCCACTGACAGCACTAAGCACACGCATTCCAGTTTTCTTATGAAAACGTGTGCAACGAGTTTGTCGTTTACGAATGCACTCAGTAAGGGGTAGTATTTAATCAATTAAAAAAAACCTATACGATAGAGTATTTTACACAAAATGAGATTTAAAAAAAATTACAACGCTGCATCTTTATTTCTGGGTACATTCATAAACGACAAACTCGTTGCACGAGTTTTCGTAAGAAAACTCGGAATGCGTGTGTTTTGTGCTGTCAGTGGTTATCACTTTCTTTTGACTTTACGAACAACTTCAGTTTATTTAGTTTCGTCGCGTAGGAGACGTACTTGTTTACAATTAGCGAAGGCGTTATTATTGCTGAGTAGAGATTTTAGTATATACTCAATAGAAAATCAACAGGATTTTTAAAAGAAAGAGTGGCTATAATTGAAGTGCACAAATCAAAATTTAAAAATTTCAACTTCACTTTTCCAAAACTATTTAGCAAGAGAAGTTCAAATTTCGCTAATAACGGTTTAAATCAACTTCAATCTCAACACTAAAACATGCATTTTTGAATTTACTAAAATGAAAAATACAAGAAAATGATTACCTTTGAAAAATTATGTAACTTCGTAGCATTTTCTAACAAACGTATGAATTTCATCCTCTAAAAAATAATATTTGCAGCTTTAGCAAACGTAAAAGACTTTTCGTAACAAAATACTTTTCCATAACAACGGACGCCATTTGAAAACAGCAATAACATGCAGCAAGTAGTAAGTGTATCTTCTAAACAACGGAACGAGACTGATTCGCTTTCAGTTTACTTCGTTTGAAACTAATCGCACTCAGTTTTGTATACGAACGCTCTAGTTTTTAAACTGAATGCACTCGGTTTCCTTTACGAACACCTTAGATAGAAACTCATTGCACGAGTGCAACGAATTTGGCGTTTACGAACGCGGCCATTGTATTGAACCCAGAGTGCTTTCATAAACGACAAACCTGTTGCTTGACTTTTCCTGAGAAAACTTGAATGCGTTTGTTCTGTGCAATCAGTTTGTTTTGCCATCACGAAATACCTCAGTTTATTTAGTTTCATCCCATGGAGATGTGTTTCTTTACAATTTGCGTCTGATGTTATTTTTGTCAAGGAGAGTTTTCAGTTACATACTCAATATAAAATCAACAGGATTTTAAAAGAAAGAATGCCCATAATTAAAGTGCACACATCAAAATTTAGAAATTTCAACTTAAACTGGCACTTTTTTCAAAAATATTTATCAAGAGAAGTTCAAATTTCGCTAATAACGGTTTAAATCAACTTCAATCTCAACACTAAAACATGCATTTTTGAATTTACTAAAATGAAAAATACAAGAAAATGATTACCTTTGGAAAATTATGTAACTTCGTAGCATTTTCTAACATACGCATGAATTTCATCCTCTAAAAAATAATATTTGCAGCTTTAGCAAACGTAAAAGACTTTTCGTAACAAAATACTTTTCCATAACAACGGACGCCATTTGAAAACAGCAATAACATGCAGCAAGTAGTAAATGTTTCTTCTAAACAACGGAACGAGACTGATTCGCTTTCAGTTTACTTCGTTTGAAACTAATCGCACTCAGTTTTGTATACGAACGCTTTAGTTTTTAAACTGAATGCACTCAATTTCTTTTACGAACACCTTAGATAGAAACTCGTGGCACGAGTGCAACGAATTTGGCGTTTACGAACGCGGCCAATATTTGCAGGTTCATCAAACGCAAAATACTTGAAATTCAGACGCCATTTCATAAAAACTTACAACAAGTAAATATTATCAAAAAAATAGATAAATCTGCTCTGTGCTCAGTTTACTCAGTTTGAAACTAACTGAACTCAGTTTTGTATACGAACGCTCTAGTTTATAAACGAATGTACACAGTTTCGTTTACGAACACCTTAGATTTAAACTCCTAGCACGAGTGTATCTGGTTTGTCATTTACGAATGCGGCCATTGCTTTCAAACTGCATTTTTTTTCGAAAACTGAATTAGTTATCCACAAAACTGATGTCGGAAATTTCTTACAATCGTGGCTATCACGCGCTATCCCGTAATCAGCAGCGAACGTGTTTAAATTTCGTGTATTTAAGCGTTAATGAAACCGAATTTTCTGTTGCTGTATTGTACACGGGCATTGGACATGAGAGCTTGAACTCATGGTTGGTTTATTTCTCATCTTAAACAACTCAGGGTTCCCAAAGTCCGACCGTTGTTGTTCATGTCTTTTGGTTTGGATAACCTGAGTGATTTGAAATGATCCAAGTTTTTATCTGGGTAAATGTTTATTGTGATTCGTTTGGTCAAGTGATCTAAACTATCTCTCTCTGGTAGGATTTTTATTATTTCTTCCTCACTTTTGCTTATGAGCTATTCAGGACTAAATGCGAAAAGCTGTGACCCGAGTCATTCTGGTGATATCAATGACCCGGAAAGTTGGGAGGATTGCTCTAAATTATAGTAAATAGTAGAATGTTTTAGTAACGCTTTTATAAAATAGAAGATTCAGCAACAGTGAAAATTTTAGGAACTCCAAGTTTGACGCCCCCTTCTGTGCGTAAACTGAAGGAAAAAAACGAAAACGCGTGTGATTAGGGGTCTTAATTTCTTTGGAGATTAATAACGACTTTAGATTATTCAGTTTCATTGCGTAAGTGATGTGTTTGTTTGTCACTAAACGTTCTATTAGAACGAAGGAGCTGTAAACTAACCATCTAAGTCAACCGGTTTCAGTTTTAAAAAGTGAGCTTTTAAGAACACCTAAAACTAAACATTTACGAATGCGCCCGCGGGTGAGACACTGATATAAAGACCTAGTGTTCAGGACACTCTTACAAAAGCATTCGATCAGTCAGTCATTCGAGTACTATTTCCATCATTAATGCCTTTCAGTTTTTCGAAAATGAGCCCGCTTTACATCGCAGATGGTGGCTGCATTACAGAGGTATGATATATTCTACTTCCCACTATATAAGCTTGAAAAATTCAAGAATTAAACTAACATAATAAAGGAGAATGTGACTTATTTGAAAACATGTATATACTTCGAAGCTGCATTTTTATAAATTGGAATAGCTTCAATGTAAAGGTGTAACTATTATGGCGGCTGCTTTCTTAATTGAAACTCTTCAGTGCAGGCTTATAATCTAAAGCAGCGGCTCTCAACTTTTTAACGTCACGCTCCCCCCCCCCCCCAACAGAGGCGAACTTACGGTGGCACCCCCCCATACATTCAATTTTTAA
Organism: Cheiracanthium punctorium; assembly: GCA_038373885.1. Taxonomy (NCBI): domain Eukaryota; kingdom Metazoa; phylum Arthropoda; class Arachnida; order Araneae; family Cheiracanthiidae; genus Cheiracanthium; species Cheiracanthium punctorium. The sequence continues at coordinate 881,321 of JAWZYV010011941.1, forward strand.
TCTTTTAACAATGAACATTTAGTCGAATTTTCTACAAAATAATGTTATCAACAAAGTTTGAATGAAGATTTTAAGCGAAATGAATATATTTTTGAGTAAAAATGAGAATGAATAGGATTACTTTTTTAAAAACATGCATCACTACTTGCTCTTTGGTTTTTCTCGCCCCCCCCCCTGCAAACGTTCTGCGCCCCCAAGGTTGAGAAACGCAGATCTAAAGAAAATCTGTATTGTAAGAGGATCTGTTACGAAGCAGTAATTTAGGACCCTTACATGCCAGGAATAAGCCAAGAGTAAAACAACAAAAATCTAAACTTTTTATATACTCTATAGAGTTTTCGAAACTATAGTTTTTCAAAGACATAATGTAGATATGTGTGGGGTTGCTTGCACACTATTCTAAGATATTTATATTTTGATTAGGAAATACAGCATCGATGATGATTCAGGATGTTTTATATTGAGTTACAGTAATGAATGACCGCGTGACAGTATTTAAAAACTTGTAAAGGATGTCGTACTCATTTGATTTAAAGAAAAGGGGAGGGATTCGAACGTAGTAAATTCTGAGCAATCCGTTGAAATGTTGTGGAACGGATATTGAAGCAGATAAGAAAACACATGCGAAGATATCGAATATTTCATTATCTACAACGTGAAGATTATCAACTTATAAATGAAAACTTAAGTTTCATCAATCGCTCAATTTTTTTAAACATTTTTGAGCCATGACAGTAATGACCGCAGCTTAATGAATTCTCTGTGATACATTTATTTCCAAGTGAGTGGGCTGCAGGGTAAGGGAGTGAATTGAAGCAATCACGTCAATGATTTCTCATAGCTCAGCAATGTTCCGAGGCCTTTGGGGCTCTGAATTACACCAGAGTGCGCGGTGCAATACTAAAATTAAGTCATATTGGTACCAAGACTTCTTTTCAGCACAAGTCGCAGGTTCTTCCTTAGCTGGCCAATCCGCCAGTTATGTTGGGGGATTAAACATGTATGGGAATCCGTTGGACGGCACTTCTCGTAATCCTAGTCTCTCTGTTGCAACAGATGAACTTTGCTTGCGCGTACAAGCAGTCTGGAAATGAATGGTCTTTCTCAGTCACCATCCAGAATTTTTCAGATTTCATGCCATGTCGTATAGCTGCACTAACTGCAGCGCTCGGTGACGTCACCAAAAAGGGTTAGGTGGGGTAATTAAGACCACTTTTTGCATACTCCAATTTGTGATTCTTTAACTCTTATAATTACAGGGAAAATATAGTTTTCATTAATTAGTGTGTGTGTGTGTGGGGGGGGGGGGCTTTGACATTTTAAGAATACCCAATAAAAACGGTTTCCGTAGATTTATTTGCTTAAAATTTAAGTGGTCTTAATTACCCAAACAAAATCACAAAATGGGAAAAAAACTTTGTAATTTTGATCACTTTATTTCTTTTGATACTTTCGCGTACAACTTTTGTTGGAGCAATTACGACTACCATTTTTGTATTTGTTAGTGATTAGTTACTCTAGTGTGGAAATAATTTATGCAAATTAAATAATAAATTTCATACTTATTTTGGGTGCAAAATGCCATTTTGATTGAATGTGTCGAGTCCTTTTTATAAAGAAAAATATTGACTGTGAGAACTGTTGAAAAACCGCATTAAGTATTGTTTTCTTGATTTTTTTAACCAAAAAAAAAGGAACAAGTCTGAATAAATGTTACTGTTTTTGGTATGTCGTCTGTTTTATGATTATTTTATTATGAACTATTTGCTTTAAAGAAATGCCCACGGGCTAAATTAATTTTCGGTATTTATGCATATCATTCATTTAACTTAAGAAATTTAGGTTTTAATTTAAGAAACTTTATGCTTAAAGTTTGTCTTTTGGTTTTATTGTGTTTAGTTTGTTTAGTAATGCATCCATTGTTAGTGATATTTAGTATATTTCTTTGGTTGCTACTGTTGGAAAATGAATTAAAAGTCGTTGAATTTATAGTAGATTGGTCTTATTCCGCCTAGAAGTAGTTTTTTCTTTGTGGTTTCGAAATGATAGCAGGAGCGATAAATCGCGGAAAGTAGATTTTAGGTTCGTGTGTTGCAATAAGAGAAAAACAAAGTGATCTGGAACTTTAGCCCCTTTGCTTAATACTTTTTTCGAAAAAACAGATTCCCTTTCGCGATATTATCGCCATCATTTTCCGTTTCGTCTTAAAATAGCCTAATTTTCTCCAACTCAAATTAATTCATGTTGGGCTTGTCGTAATGAAAGTGTCTGCTCGAACTGCGACTGATTACTTTGAAACTGCGACTGAAACTAGGCAGTTCAGGGAAAACAATTTCCGTTGATGAAACTTTTTTAACGCGCCGAAAATATTGCAAAGGAAGAATTTAACAATCTTGTACTGTCGCCAATTTTGGAAT